>VYXC01010735.1:272846-417678 GCA_013397175.1 Platysteira castanea | reverse complement strand
TACTTGCCTCTCAACTGCTGCTCATACAGAGCACAAGCAGTTCTCTCAATTTTTGAAAACCTAGAAAATTGTGAAAATTTTGAAAGTCAAGAGAATTTTGGCAATCTCTAGTAAATACAGAGTTAAAGGCCTGCGTTCAGCACCTTTGTGAAAGTTTTATTGTGTGTGAAATGTAGATTACTGCATATGATGACTTAGACAGTCATCTATGTATCTATAGTAATTAGTGTATATGTTGGTGTATTAATGTGAGGGCAAACCAGTGAGAGATTCCAAGTCAGAACTAAAATTTAATAGGAAAATTGAAATAAATTCAATAGTACAGAGACACTGAGAGAGTCAGAGCACAACCTGACACCCTGTCCGTGAGGGTGGTGGTAGCAGTCCAATTAAATGGTGGCTGCAGGCCTCCTGAAGTGATAGATGTGGTTCTGTTGAGCGGTGATCCTGTAGAAGAGTCTGGTCTTCCTCTGAAGGTCCAGTGGTGGTTCTGTAGCTCTTGTCCTCTGGGAACCCAGTAGGTAAAGGCTGGCTGTGATGTTCCAAACCTCAGATTATATCCAGGTGGGAATGCTTGGTTCCTCCCCCTGGGCAGAGCATCTCACAATGGGCTGGTGTAATTTTATGACTCATGCAGTGAGGCTGGATGCCCCATTAACAGAAGATATCTCTCTGAAGGGAGTTATCAGGGATGTGTCACGGAAGAGATAAAGAACATTGCCTCACTTGGTTTTAACAACTTATGAAGATGGTGATAGAATACATACTTTTGGTTACATCTTACGCTGTAACCTAAGACAGCTGGCAATCTCTATTTGTCCTAGAAAACAGAACTGTGGTGAAAACAAGGCTGAATGAAGGTTGCCATCATCATCAAGAATGTATTTCACATATGAAAGATACCGTAAGTAAATATACTAAGGACAAGGCCTACCAGGTACTCTTTGAACATATAATGTGCAACTTTCTATGCGTGGCTTGTAGCAACTTAGAAAAACTGGGAGTCAGGTATTTCTCTCACTAGCAGTTCTGCAACACTTTGTATATTAGTCCACTTGGATTGTGACATGAGAGAGTTTTTTATCAGAGGACTTAATTTCTTAAAGATGAGATATTGTGAAAATATTTTCTCGTGAAAGTATCTTTCTTAGTCTCATGTATTTTGAGTAGTAGAACACATACCATATGTAGAAGGTGCTCCTATGTAGCTTTATCCATGGATACTCCTGATTTTGTAATTAGGCCTATAACAACTTTCTTATTGAATTCATTGGAAGCAAGATCAGTCTTCTGTTTTCAATACAGTACAGATAGAGTAGGTTTAGTTTCTTAAATGCAGAACAGGGTATTAATGCAATAGAGTAGACACTCTGGTACCTGTTGAATCAGGGGGTTTGATGACATAACAAAAATTTGATTTAATCTAAAAGGTTCAATGCTATTTTTCCTATGAAATTAGTTGGTTTTCTGTTACACTAAAAGTGAAAAGGTGCTGATATAGTGGTTCAAAGCAAAATAGCTCATTCTTTTTCTGCTGGTAGTAAAGAATAAGCTATGTTCAGCAGAAGCTGGCTTGTAGTAGAATATATAGACTACTAGGAATAAAAATGCAAAAATAAATAAACTGGTTATAGTTAATTTAGAATTTATTTTATGGTTTATCAGTATTAATAACTCAGTGCAGGAATTGATGCCTTGTGCAATTAGACAGATATCAGGACAGATCACACTGTTGTACCAATATCTATTAATGATCGTATCAACTAACAGCAATTTTATATTATGTAGGAAAACAAAATCTTAATATATACTGTAGGAAATATGCTTAAACCAGAAACTCATTTTTAAAAATGAAAATAAAAAGTTGCAATATACTTGCAGGAAGGTGAGGTAGGAATATGTTATTAGATCAATATTGCAGCTCATATCAAGCTCCTGAAATAATGTCAAATGATAGGAGCTTATAAGTTCCTAAATTCTGGCATTTCTTAACTTTGTATTCCTTGACTTTGCCAACTTACTTACCTTTTTCCAATATATTGTTTTTGAATATGTATGTGTACAGTCTATATTTACTCTGTTGAGGGGGATTACATGTCCTGATAGCTATATTTGAAGTTTCATTTTGAAATATGTAACAGTGGTAGCATAAAAATACAACTATTTATGAAAATTGTTTTTGGAGCGTTGCCTTGTAATTTCTTATTGAAGCTATAAATTTGAACCATGCATCTATTTACACCAATGCATGAGGAAGTACAGGAGTAAGATTTTAAAGTAGAAGCATGCTTTAATGAACAAAACACACCACTCAAGCTTGGTCATATCTGCATCCCAGCAGAAGCTCGGGAAAGAAGTCCTCTGGTTTTTTTGATCATCAGCTTCCCGTATAGATACATGTATTTCATTTAGAACAGTAACTTTTCTATAAGGACCTATTATATTAGTCAAATTTCATCCAAGATTTTTAAAACCTTACAAATGCTTATCAATTAAGTAATGATAATATAGTAAAATTTTATTGGTTTGTGTTGCCAAAGTGCAGAGGACTCCAGCTATGGAAGTGAGATTAACAGCTTATTAAAACCATAGCAGATGAGCTCTAACCTCAAATCCACATGATTTATATGCAGATTTCAACCCACCATGAGTGTTCAAGATTCTGCAGCAGAGTATGTATTCATTAATAAAAATTATTTTATTTCAAAACAATACACAAAATGTAAATATTTAAATTCTTTTCAATGCAAATCATCTAAAGTATTTGCATGCATTACCCCATGAACTCATTCAGTCAGAGCCTATCACCAGCAGTATACTGAAAATACAATCAGTGAAAAGCTCCTTATGCATTTTAAAATATTCTTTCTTACTATTAAAATTTTTTTGTCTCATTCTAAATATGTAGTATGTAAGACTTCTGTTGTACTTGAGATATGGTATCATTATCCTTGTATTCTTTTTGTAAGACCCCAGGAAGTTCTTTATCTTGAAGGGTTTTTTCATGTATCTATCTTCCTATCTTCCTCAACACATTTTAACAAATCTCAACCTAAAAAGAAGGAGAAAAAAAAGGAAAAAAAGGGAGAAAAAAGGATCTTTATTAATAGAAAAATAAGAGCATATTTCAGAGCAGGTGGAGTAGAAAGAGATGTCAAAGCCAAGTTAACAAATAGTGAATTTATCATAGTGAGGTCTTCAGGAAACTCCTACAGTCATTTTGCTGGCAAAAATTTAAAACGACAGGCAGATAATTTTGATTTTAAAATAAGCTGACTTTCATGGAAGTAGTTATGTTCCAGGAGTTAAAGAGAACCTATGAAGAGCTGCTGAATTCATTCCTTCATATACTAGATTTTATATATCTATGTATCTATATATATATCATATCCTGTATATTTGATGTCGTATATATTACATGCCAATATCTTTTATCATCTATGGTGTCAGATAAGAAATAAATTTCTGCCTAAAACAGAGAAAGTAATTTTGTTTTTAACAAACCCCATGTGTTAGTCTACAATTGAATCACTGAAAATGAAGATAGTTGTTTTCAGAGGGAGAAAAAAGGATCTTAAAAAAAATTTTCAGAAAAATGAAATGCTAGTTGATAAAAATTAATGGAAAAATATTGCTTGAGCTAGTGCGGCTTAAGTACATCGTTCCAGTTGCATATTTAGTCTCAGCCTACCTAGCAGATACAAAGCTTGCAAGGTGTGGGTGGGGTAGGGAGTAGTATGGCTTTTGGCTTTGGTTAAGATCTTTCTTGGTTGTGCAGGTAAGGAGCTGCTGACCTCCAAAATGCACATCTTTTCAATGTGTCTAATTGTAAGTTTATACTTTATATGATCACATAATTAAATCAAGTCAAATCCTACAATTCACTTGTTAGTCTCAGAATAATAGATATTTTGTGGACAAAAAATTACTGTGGAGCTGAAATGCAAGTGCTTCATCTTGGGGGAAAATACCCTTTTTACTTTATTCTGCAATATTATATTGAAAAATGCTATAGTACCAGATAAGATAAAGTGTGATTTCTTGAAAATCAGTATTGATGTTTTCTGTAGTCAGATTCCCATCCAATTACTAAAGTCAAACTTAACTAGCTAGTAATGTATTTTGAGAGTCTCAATTCAACTGGCTGCTATAGAAGGACATCTACAATTGCCATTTTTTTGGCATCCATAATTATATGACAAGCATAGCCATGTCATGTTTAGGGTGCAGTTTAAAAAACCCCTTCTTACAACACGAATTAAGCCAGAATTCTGTAAATTTCTTCCCCATAAACACTTGAAGGAACCTTGCCATCATCTAAATTTTTATTAATTTACCCACTTGTTCTTTGCCAAATCCTAACACAAGGCATTTTCCCCATCTTACTATTGAAATTGCTTATAAATTAGAGTATTTTGGATTGTAGTGATACTGTGCATCTAGTATAATGAAAAGGGTCCTAATCCAAACCAGGAATTTTCAAAACCATTGCCAAAAAAATTCATTTGAATATTTGGGGTTTCCTTGGTCCTTTTTTATTTTAGATAATAATCTTAATGGAATTTTAAAATTTTTATTTTCATATTTATTTAGAAAAATTAATGATGAGAAGTTTCCTTGTATACAACAGAAGACCGGCAATGAAAAAGAACTTTGGCATTCAGTTTCTGGGCTCCATTTAGGCAACATTTTCCCCCAAAGTCTTTTTCTCAGCCTCTTTTTCTTTTTTTTTTTCTATTTTTTTGAGGACACATCTGCAGTGTTGACACATGCAATCCCTCTGCATCCCCCAGCTTCAATGTCTCGAAGATCTTGTAGAGTTTATATGACTTTCAGAAGATGCTGGGTATGCTTAATTACATCAAACTCAGTGCTGGGTTAGTGTGGTCTCAAACTCAGAGCTGAAAGTTCTCTTTCCTGTTCAGTCCTCTTTAAAATCCTCTATCTAAACAAGTGCTCCCTAAACCCCTTTCAGATGATCAGCCTTTTGGCCTGTGGGCACAATTTCTTCAGTGGGAAGTTACAGCATAAAGAAAGAATATCCTGTTGCATTGAACTGGAATGAATGGCATTTGCTAGAATTCAGGAGACTGGTCCAGCAACACCTATATCTCTTACTAAACACATATTCATAAATTCATCTGGTGAGGACTTTCCTATTAGTGTTTTTCCCATGACCATTAGGGATGAATGTAATACTGATTTCACTTTACAAATAAGCACTAGCATTATTTACTTTCATATTTATTTCAAAGCACAAAAATAAAAGAAACCCAAACACTGAAGTGCAGATATGGGTTATCATATTTCCTTCAGAGAAAACTGAGAATATGGAAGTAATTTTCATGTTGATGTAAATTGCCCATTTATTATGGCTTATTTCTTCTACATACATGCAATACAGTTAGTCTTCTTCGAGTTAAATGAAATAACCTAGTTAATTTGACTTAGGTACTTCAACCTTTAACTGCTGATGAGAGTATATTCACATCTTACGGAACACAATGAGGAGTCTTCCCTCCTGCAAATATGTAGAAGAATGGTGTAAAAAAGAAAAACTCCTGTGGAAACTGGGAAGGCACTGGGGAGTAAAAGGAGCATAGTATCTAATGGCAGGATGTGTATGACTAACAGAAACAACTGGTGCCTAGACCTTCACTAAAATTCCCTTCTACTGTCCTTCTTTTCTCTCTTTAAGATTTCCGTTTCACTTGCAAACCTCCTTCTATCAGGTGTGTGCATCCCTCTACATAGCTACTAACATAGCTGAAAAATTTTCACTGATCCTTTATAATGATATAATTTTTAAGCTTGGAAAAAACCTTTAAGATCTTCAAGTCCAACTCTTAACCCAACACTACTGTGTTCACCACTAAGCCATATCACCAAGTGCCTCATCCACAAGTTTTTTGAACACTTTAAATATAATACAAATAACTCCATAAGCAAATAATAAAAGGCAAAAAGTCTACCCAAAGCTATACTTATTTGAAGTTAAGGTAAAATTAAAAAAAAAAACCTGTGACATTTCTGGACATAGTGGCCAATATTGGCAGCTGATATAAATTGGGATGTCTCCACTAAATCAAAGGAGAATTGTTTATCTGGTTGTACCCTCATAACTTTTTCAGAGCAAATGTGATGGGATTTACTCCCTTCTAGTGGTAAATTGTATAAAATAGGATGGTTACTTCTATACTGGGAAGATCATTTTGGTCTTATTTCAGAATAACTAATGGAGTTTTGAAAATGTTGAAGTAATGCATGTGTGTGTTGTATGCAGACAGTGGGAGAAAATGCTACGCACATGAAACCCAAGCACAGAAATTATGAACTTGAAACTATCATTTCAGTGAAAGCTATATAGTTCTAGAGCCTCTCCTTTGCATTTTGAGAGGATTTAGAAGAATGCATTATTCATAGTGAAACAAGTTAGAAAGTCAGTTGTTTCTGATGGAAGGTGGTGGACACAAGCTTGCATATTTTTTAACCTTTCATGTTAGCACTGGAGAAAAATCTATTTTGTGCCTTGAATACGGTATTGATTATAATCAATCAGACATTTTAAATAGACTAGGGTATGCCCTACTTAGCAAAAACTACATTGACAAAAAGAGTATATTAATGAATCCTAGAAATGTTGGCATTAATTAGGTCTGATGAGGTCTTAAATGTAAAGGATAAATGTGGTATCATTCAATAAACCAATTTTTAGACTGACTATTAGAAATAAAATGGAGCATGTTATTATGTTAAATCTTGAGAAGGGTTAAATAACAGAAGGATTTAAGAGATACAGTCATCAGATGTTCAGCTTTCAAAGCACCATTTTTCTGACTGTTTTGTGTTGGATCCAGAATTGTGATTTGTTCTGGGAAGTATGCTTTGGAGACACCATGTCTGAGGGGGTTAAAGGATCATGCCATGTGAGACACAATTTTAACTCTAGGATCAGATATTTACCAAAAAAAATATGAGGTCTTTCTCTGTTGATAAAGAGAAAAATATCCATAGGTTAAAAAGTCATAATTGTAACATTTCTTTTTCTTTTTTGTGTTTTAGAACTAATATTATTTTTTCCATTGGTATGTGTAATGAGCCATAGCTAATATAGGTACTGAAGTTAATATCTCTGAAACTCCGCTTTTCAGTATGAAAGAAAGTGGGCAGGAGGAGAATTAACAAATATTTCCATATTTTACCCCTTGTATATGTAAAGTACCTGACCTCAGCTTTCACCTCATGGATGGAGCATAAGATGAGAAAGTAGGCAGATATTGTTTTGCTTTTGACCTTTTGGTGTGGGTACACCCCACAGTGTTTCTGCTTCTTTGTTCTAGTTATTCTATTTATTTGACTAGCTGGAACTACAGACACTCTTGTTGATGTAAGATATGGTAATGAAACTGCAATTAAAAAAGAGTAAATGTGCAGCAAAAAATGTTAATAAATCATGTTCCTTATACCTTGTTAGGGAATACCTGCACTGCTGGCAGCTCTTTGAAGACATAAATACGAATCTTTGAGATGATACTGTAATATATCCGAAAACAATAATACAAAGGAAAAAATTTGAATTTGAATAACTACAGTGCAGAAGCTTTGTGAATGCGTGAATAGGAAAATATAATGGCTAAACATTTTCATGCCAAGTTTTATTCAACTTCATTTAAATGCATTTCTGAGGCCTGAGGAAGCTGCACTTAGTGAAGGACCTAAGTTTGGGGAATTGAATCAGAGGGATATGTCAACTTGCTTCTCACTCTTGTAATTCTTCAGATTAGCAGCTGTTTTGGTTTGTGCTAGTGGCTCCCAAAAATAATTTTTTAGGCAGGAATTCTCAAAGTACAGGACATTCTGATTGTAATTTTTTAGGGTTCTGGCAAGTACCATTGGGTGGAGAATTAAGATAGCTGCTGGTAGCTGCTCTTAATTCTCCCATATTGGTGGGATCCTTAAGTATCTTAAAAGGCAGGTTTTTCTGAACTCTCTTCAATCCAAAAAGAAGGCATGTTTGTTGCCAGAATGCAGCTGTTAGTCAGTCTTTGAATATCTTTGATCTCTTAATATCAGTGTTACAATGAAAGAATATGCTTCTGTGTGGTGATTCAGAAATAAACAGTGTACAGTCAGGCTACTGAATTATAATGTTAGTATGGGATTAATAAAATTTATGGGTGACAGAAATGTGGTATAAACATTCCCTGTTGTTCTTTCAAATTTTTATGAAAAGGTGCACGAGAGGTCCTTGTCATGTGCTTCCAATGACCACTTAGTTGCTTCACCAATGAAGAGACACCTAGCAGAGGATCCAATCTTTGGATTCACTGATTTTGCCATGAGAGTTTCTGCAAACTGCACCTTTAAAGCTGATTTGCTGGAGTTTTTAACCAATCTAAAGCTTGAATGCAAACCTCATTTTGTATTTACCCTTAGTTTTCACTGGAGACAGAGCTGGATTTGCAACTCAGTCTACATCTATCGACTCTCCTGGTTGTTCTAATGTTTTCGAACTGTGCCTTCCTCTGCCTTGGTTTTTTTTCCTCCATTCCTGAAACGGCAATAAGCCTCCAGTAAAGCCGTCCATCATCAAAATTCTTGCTTGCCATTCATATAGTGTTACCCATCGTTCTAAGATTTAAAAGCAAATGTTTTAGCATTTGTGCTTTCAACCACTGTTACAAAGTTGTCTATAGATATGTAGAAAAGGTAACCTCCAATACTAATAAAACTACAATCTATTCTGGGTATTGTGCTCAGCCACAGGTCACTCAAACTGGTAGGAAGAGAAAATACAGGGTTGGAACATGTGAAATAACTGACTTCTTCACTCTGTTTCATTTTTGGCTAAGCACTTGTAGGTAGCAATATTGCCTACTGTTGCGTTGGTGAACACGTGTTCTGAAAGAGAGGGGAAAGAAGCTTTTTCTTCTGGAATAACATATTAACCAGTTGAGACTTGGGGCAGCTGAGTGGTTTAAATAAATAGGTAGTGGTCTCTGTATGGATGATATTCTCTTATGTCGAGGTAAGAGCTTTTTGTTGTTAGAATGTGACGAAGGAGACTTTGATATGAGTCAAAGGTAGGTTCTGCTCATGCTGGGCTTGTGTCTGAAGTTGCCTCAGATCAGCCAAAAGCGAGATTGCTCACCCTGTGTAAGGATGGTTGGATTGGTCTAGTTAGGAAAAAACACAATGACAAGCAACCAAAATTTTCCTACATACATATTTAACCAAAAATACTAAACAATAAGCTTCATTTTGTCACTGGAAATATTTTGTTATGAGATGATGGTTCATCACTGATCTTTATTGATCTTTGCTCTCTGCTGATGGAAGAGGTCTCTTGGGAGGCAAATATAATCAATATCTTTCTTATCTGTTTGACAAGCCAAAAAAAAAATCAAGAAACAGATCAGCTTTTGTTTCAATGATTTAAAGAATATTTTCTAACTTCTTATTTGAAGAATCTGTTTGTAAATCTAGTCTAGAAAAATGCTGTTTTTATAAGCTTCAGGAACATGTTTCATTTGGAAAGAATGAATTATTGCTTGCCAGCAGACAGCTGTAAATACATAAAATGTTCAAGCTTTTTGAGACATGGCTCAAATGCCAGCACAAAATCAATGACAAAAATCAATGTCTTATATGTGCAATACTTTACTTAATCATTTAAAAAAATTATTTCAAGAGCCAGATCCAGAGCAAATTTTCAGAAATAGCTTAGCTTCTGTAGAGTTCTATTGATTTACTCACATGCTAGATCTGGCCCGCTGTGGAAACTAAATTTAATATAACTGTATCTTTTAATGTATTTATTTATTAGTACTGAACATCATTGCATTTTACACCACCACAAAAGTGTATTATGTTTGTGGCAAATTCTTTACATACACAGAATCTGTGGTTGTGTCTGACGGAGCAAAATTACACTTGACATTTATAAGCTCAGGATTGAGTTTTTCATTTCATTTTGTGTAATTCATAAAAAAGTTCATTGCTCAACTTACATTGCTGATTATAAATATTAATTTGCATGAATGATTAGGATATGCTTTGTGAATTAGGAATTCCTAGTAAAATTTACAGTGAGTATGAGCTTTCAGAAATTTTCTTTCTCTGTTGATTTAAGTTGTTTAGCTTTGTTAAAGTCCTATAAACCACAAAGTATCACGCTTTAAATATTTTGTATGGATATATTAGGAAAGTACAGAACTAATAGTTTGTAGTGCTGCGTTTCCCCGCAACAATAGTTGACATCACTACATCTCTTTGCTATTGAAATATTGACAATAATTAGGGTAGACTGTTTAGAAACAGTTTCTTAAACTTAATTTGGCGTGACTTGTGGTTACCCATCCATACTATTGCAATACTGGGATTATTAGGTGGTGCAAATGCCGTCCATTGAAGTTCTGGGTGTGGAATGAACCGCAGAGTAAATTTTCTGGTACAGGTGAAGAATCAGACTTTCAGAAATGATAACTATGATGCTATTGACTTGGCTTGCTGCTAGTGCTCATCATCTCTAAAAAAATCAGGGAATAACTCAAGCGGAAATTAAAATACGTTACCTTATACAACCAATCATGTTAGTATCATTGTGTTAATATTATTGTACTCTCTCAGTTCCTGACATCATACATTTGAAAACCTTTACTTAATACTTTATCAAGGTAGTTCCTCTCATTTAATATCAGTCAGCCCAAACCTCATAAAAAATATCCATTTAGCTAAGTAGTGATTTTCAGCCAACTTAAAAAATGCAGACTGCCTCATATATTCCTTTTTTCCTTTTTTGGAGGACTGTACGTTTTTAAGGTAAATAACCTGACTTTTGCCATCTCTTTAATTGTTATACTGTTTCCTCTGGTTAATAACTAATACTTCCTTTAATTTGTTTTCTCTCTGTGACACCTCATTTTTTATACATTGTTGTAGCCTGTGTTTAATAACTAGGTCTATTATTGTACAAAATATATTAATTAGGTCATACAGCAGTTAATATCATTGGGTGAGAAAGCTGAAGCAAGATAATTTATCCTGCATAAAAAGGAGTCATGAATCATGGCCAGCTGCTGTTTGTGCACAAGTAGTTAATGTGGATTTCCATACTTAAAAAATGAAGTTGTCCTATGGTGGTTTTTGTCTTATTTCAAGAAAAATATTGTTAGTACTATAAGGAAAATGGTGTCTATTCTTCTATTTGCAAAGCTCATTGATTACGTAATGAGACTTATTCCAGGACCAGACATCACATGTTAAGACATAGTCTTTTTGAGGTCTCTTCTGATTTACTTTCATAATTCTATAATTAAATTGACGTAATGAATAATACAATGCATTTTAAGGTTTGTGAAATATTAGAGTCAGCACCTTTAAAATTCAACGCTATATGACTAGTTTATATTTTATCTGTTATGTATTTGTCCATGCTGTTTATTTTTCCTTTCTGTCCTTTCACAATTGAACATTTTTGTAAAAGATTGGAAATACAGAATGTTAGCAATGTTAGTTGTTTCCCTTCATAACAGCAACAACACCAACCAATATCTCATTCAGGAATTTAAGACAATATTAATTAAATTCTGCCATTAAGAAGATAAGTATTTCTCAACAAGGAAAAATTAATTTGTCATTAATAAGTACTGAAACTCTGTTATCCAGAAGTTTAGCATTCATGGCAACGTCTAATTCTGTTATGCTTTTGAACAACATTACAGTGTTATTAATAAATAAATAAAAAATAAATAATAAATAAATAAATGCATGGACAGGCATTTGGTTGTTATTTATATTTAAAACTTGGAGTAGAGTTATAGGGTTTTTTGTTCCATTTGAAGCAATGGAACTTCATTCATTAATGTTATATTTGGATTCATTATAGGGGAAATAATTTTTTTATGGTTATCTAATGAAGATTGTACAGTGACTGGAAATATCCTTGGAGAATATGCAGGGACCCCTTTGAAAACTGAGGAAGAAATGTAATACCAGTCATAAGAAAATATTTGCTTCATGCCTGGCATTCATTCTCAACAGCTGTGTGTGGCATTATTTGTGTAAAAGGACGTACGGTTATCTTCACACTCCTTGAAGTGGCTCTCAGTGCCAAAGGGCTGCTCAAAAATTCCTTTTGCTGCCAGTAGCCAAGGAGTTATTACCACATTTAGAAACTGCCAGGAAAGCTGGGTCCTGTCCTATTTCCCCTGGCCATTCATTGTACTACTTGTGAGAAAGGGAAATTGTGTCCCCCACTGCACCGGCTCAGCGTCACTGCGGGATCTCTCCACGCTGTGCTCATCACCCCTGCATCCTGTTTTCTGCTGCTGGCATGCTGTGAAGCAACTGCAGTGCTCCGAAGCCTGTCTGGTGGATGTAGGTGAACATTTATTCACAGCTGTAAAATAAGCCTTGTAGAGACAAGTGTTAGACATGAGAGAGAGAGAGAAAGAGAGAGTAAAATCCTCATTCTGGGTTAGTTAAAGGAAAGCTGTTTGTTAACATCTGAGAGCCCATGGTTTTGTCTTGGCTACGTTGCAATGATCATCCTGCCTGAGGCTGCTTCTTTTCTAGGCAGACTTATACCAGGATCAGTATATGTAGCAAGAGATACCTTGGCCAAATTTATTTTGCTTATGCCAAACCAAAGTAAAGAAGAATAGCCATAATTCTTACAAAGCAGAATTTTGGGAATGGCATCATGTCTCAAGATGAATTGCTACAGCTGTCTCAAAACATGTGACTTTGTAAAGAAGGAACATTTTTCACATTAGCTGTACTGAGCTAATTGTCATTCTCTTTACAGCAATTAAAATTTGCATTGTCTTGCTCACATCTGTGTTTTCTGAAACACAGCATTCTTATGCTCTTCTAAGAACTGGTACAATAATACAGGGTTGCATTTTGGTAGTTGAGAAAGACGAGTCTCAAGCCTTACTAGAGTGAAATTCCCTTTACATAGAGATTTGGCTGATGCATGGAATAACCTGTATTTGATTAAACTGCTCTTCAAGATGGAATGAGACAGACTTCACAGTGGGTTTTTTGGCTATACAGTCAGCTTGATGAAGGCAAGGTAAGGTGACAGATTGAATGGCACAACCAAACCCATTATTACTACTGCTTTTCTGGATCAGAATACAAGTCCAGTAAAGACAACAAATGCTTTAACTGAATAGGAGATTACAGTAGTTCTGCCATAATCCCTTTTCTAAGAGGCAAGGGGAAGTGATTTTCCTTCTCCTCAGCAGGTAAGAAGACTGTGTCTGCTAAGGCTTGGGTGCAAAAGGGTGAACGTCATCTCTGAGAAAGTAGGCAGGAGTCAAGTAAATTTGCCAAATATACTCAAGTTAGAGCTGTCATTTGTCTTTGACTGAACAGATGGAAATAGTGAATGAAGACCATAGGCTTGAAATGTCACTGGGAAAAAAAAACTCAGCTAGAAACAGAAAGCCAGTCTAGGAAAAGAAGCAACATGATAGCCCTAGGCCTCATGTTTGTTTAAAATTGGAGGACTGATCAGACAACTATTTCAGGTGGATCTTGTACGTGATCTGAATGCAGCTGATAAAAAGTAATTTTCACAGTAAAGGTATTTTTTGACTAAGAAAAAGTTGCCAGTATTTTCGTGTAAGTGACTAAGATGTGGTCTAGGAAAAGAATCCATGACAGCAGTAGAATATTCCTGTATATCGTATTTCATTTTAATTGAATTAAAATGATGAATTAAAGTAATCGACACCATAATTTTTTCCATTGTTTTGGATTTCTGGACAAAATTTTTTCCTGTGAGACTGCACACAAGGTTTGAATTGAGTTCATAAGTTATTAGGTACCTCAGGTTTTCTACTTACTCGCTTTGAAACATATAAACCCATATTTTCATCTTAATATTTTCATTGTAATCAAATCAAGATAGTATCCAAACATGCAGATTGTCCAAATTAATGCATATTTTAAATATTAAAATTGCTATGGAAACTAATATATACGTTAAGTACAAGGCTGGAAAAAACATGGGGCATAATAAAAAAAATGATAAAGAGGACAAGGAATTTGCAAATGAACAAATGAACATGAAAGGTGTGTCAAACTGGGAAGTATTGCACTGCAGGGAGTTTACACCTGAAGCTTTTGAGAAATGGTCCTGAGATATTTTTTTGTATAATAATTTCACTATTTATACTCGTAAATATTGTGAGTGTGCTTGTGAAATTTGCTCATATGGGCAGAACGACATCAATAATACAGAGAAGGAGTGGAGCATCATATAGGAGATGGTGAATAATGGGTGTGGTAATTGAAAAGCAGTCAAATATTCAGTGAGGGTCACTTATTAACATCAGTTTTCTACTATAAGGTCTCTTCCATTCCTGTATAATTTTGCTTTTATTAATTTTGAATAGTCTATCTTTTGTTTTGCCAGTGGTTAATTTTTAACTATTTTTCACATCACACCCATTAGACAAACTTTTGCTTAACACAACTGGAAAGTGGTGAAATTATCTTTTTCACTAAAAATAACTTCAAAACAGAATTACCTTGAACATGAAAAAAGTATTACTCACATGTTAACCCCCAAAAGCAAAAAAATTTATAATAAAAGCTGAAAAATATTTCAGCTTTTATAACACCAGCAGCCAACCTAAAAGGCATTGAATCTTCTAAAAGAGATGCTGTCTTGTGATGGAAGATAGATTGGTCTGTGAGCCTGAATAAACTTTGTCTCTAATTAGTATGCAAATCTCACCTGCTCTAGGGCTCTTCCTCTTTCAAAAACTATGATCTATTTAGTTTTTCTGTGTTTTCTGGTGAATAATCTCACCCAGGAGGGTTCTTTTTCATTCCAATTTTCTTCATACCTGTAATTTTCAAAGTATGCTGTTCTGTTTTAGGTCAATATTTTCTTCAAAGCAACAAGACGAGAAATGTTAGAATTTCTGAAATTAAAAGAAAAAAGTTGAAACAGATGCAGACATTTAATAATAAAATAATTTTGTTTAATCTTAATAAAATTCTCTTTTGCAATGCATGCTTATATATATCTAAAATCCATACAAAAACTACGAAGAGAACTATAGATGTTGAATATAAATTTCATTTGTCTTGTAAGTGTTTGACTTGATTAGCAGAATATTTAATACCAGCATGTTAAATAAAATATAAAAAAGCCTTTAAAATTCAGTCTTAGACTATTAAAAATAGTGATGGCTTTCAGCAGGATTCCACTTAGTTCATGTCACTGACAGAAATCACATCAGCATGTTATAAAGTATAGAAGATTTCCAAATAGCTGTACACTTCTGAAACTCAAACCCAGTTCCTCTTTGCTTCCCTTTTCTTTTTGTTGATACAATTCCCTGTGTCAGCATGAAACATAAGAAAAGCATTTAAACAGCTGGACCTGGTTCAGGATGTGGACCTTGTGAGGGATATACTCATATCATCTGCCTTCAGACAAGTCCTTTCAGGACTCTGCCTTCCAAGTAAGCAGCCCTTTTTCTGCTCTCTAGATAGGAAAGTCCGTTTTCTAGGCTTTAATCATCAAAATCTTCATAACCTGACTCCCTTCCACTCTGCAAATAAGTCCCCAGGGCTGAATGCATGTGCACATACACACCCGTCTGCACACAGACACATGACCAGGACCTGTGGTGGCGATTCCTGCATGTTTAGAGGACTCTCCAAGTGCAGTGAATAACAAGATTGTATATTACATCTTATACTGTATATATTTAATGGTGTAAGCTCTCGTCCATGAAATGTATGAAGTGATTTAGCTACTCCTGTTCAATATGTGTAATTCCTCTTTGGTGGCCTTGAAATAATGAAAAAGGAATTAAATACACCTGTATTTTATTTTCTAGCTATATGCAGGGGGCATCCTTGCACAAGTCACGTAGATGTAGACCCTGAAAGTTTTCAGAGGCTTCAATTAATTCCAAAGCCATCCTTAAAGGTTTGGGCTTTAATCTTTCTAGTGTTTGATTTCCTTAACTCTAAGATGAACATGTCACTATGCACATACCTCTGCAGCCCTTTGGAGACTCTTGCATGAAAGGTCCTGTAAAACTGTAAACCATGTTTTTATTATTTTCTTATTAGCCACTAAAGGGAATTTTGCATGGAATATATAAGCATTTTGAACTACAAGGGTTTGCAGAGTCTATCAGAATCAAGAAATTTCCCCTACATATTTATGTAACTATTATGAAATAAAAGCACCAAACATAAATAGTGCATGGAAGTATTTTAACTTTTTCCATACAATTTTCTTATTATTTGATCTGATTGGATGGGCAGCACTATTGAAGCTCTTCTGAGAAACATCTCATTCTCCCAGGAATGGTGTTTCTCAGTAAAATGTAACTATAGGAAATTGTTTTAGCATTAGGGAGTCACCTGATTCTAGTTTAGCACTCAGAGGTGGGACCAGCAATCTTATTTGCTAAAGCAAATTCACAGAAGTTTATTACAGGTACCAAACTCTGAAATTGTTTGAGACAGAGGAGAGTAATAGGTCAAAGAGAAGCTATAAGCCCAAATAATCAAGAAAGAGAAAGTTGTGCATCACCATTTCCAGAATGATCACTATGATTTTGATTTGGGTTATAAGAACGCACAGAAATTGGCAGAAGCTTTGTTTTTAGCAACATATAAGGGTGAAGGAATCAGTTTGTGCTCTTCAGTGGCAGCCAGGTAGATGGCAGGTCTTTTGCAGCTGTAATACACTGGCCTGGGGGGCTGGGACTGGGGGAGCACATCCAGAGCAGTGTGCGCTGCCATGGGGGCTCCTGCTGCGTCTGGTTGCACAAGTCCCTGCTGTGGAAGAGATTTATTTCTCCCATCTCACTATCTTGCTTGCAGGTTAGCTCTATGCAGCCTGTTTACAGGGCCATTTTCCTGCTGTGCTCACCAGAAGACAAAGTCAAATTTGAATCAGAAAGTTCTAGTTCATCAAGTCTTAGTTTAAGTACTTGGGTCTCTGCCTTCATTTCAGAGCCTTTCTCAGGCATGTTCAATAGCTCTTCAGAGAAATGAGGCTTTCTCGAGTTTGTACTTCAGTTAAACTAAGATAAAGATTCTTGTCCAACAAATGCTAAAACCAGCAGGGATCTCACCCAGCTCAGAAACAGTGCACAACCCAGGCTGAGTATTGGGACTGGAAAACGTCATGCTGTAAGCAAACATATTCACACACTTCAACTGAGCTATGTGAAAATGTTTTGCAAACTCTTATTTTATCACTGGGGGTGAAACTCAAACATTTCATATGAGACAGTGTCAGTTTTAGTGGATACATTGAAATATATGTGAATTATGGACTAAATACACTGTCTAGAAGGAGAAATACCTCTTTCAGTAAAATAGGAAAGAGGCCTCTGCTATGCAGAAAGATGTGGAAACTCCAGGTGTCCCACCAAATTCAACTCTTGGTGTCAAGACAACTCAAGCCTCCAGATTTACAAGGTGCTATTTTAAAAATATTCGTTTTAATATAGGATTATATTAATTTTAAAAATTAATTTCTGGGAAAAAATAGATCTTGTAAATAAAGTAATAGAGCAGAGATTTGTTAAAAAAAGAAAGTTGAGAGTTTTTTTCACAATTCAGATTAATTTAGGATCCAGCTAATAAGAAACCACCCCAAATCTCAACATTCTTGTGGCATTTTGAACAATTTGGTACTTTTCATTATTTTGTTTCCTGGTTTAGTCCTGTGTTCCTGTTTGTCAAATTATTTGCTTCATGGTAGTCTTTCATACAAAAAAAAGGCTTATAAAATCAGGTTAGGGCAATGTAGATTTAGGGGAATCTAAAGGAAAAGCAACAGGAACATTTCTGTTGAAGATCTAGGGATAATTTGCACCAATGCAGTAAAATTTTCAATGTGTAACTCAGGACTAAAAAAAAAGAGGCTGAAGAAAATTTACTCCTCAATTTAATGATGAGAAAGCGATATTCAAGAGAATGCAACAAATTACATTTTCAGTTCTTTATTACAAATATATCTAAGGACTTAAAATTATTTGTTATAATTCTGACTCAGAGGATTAGGGTGAGTGTAGTGCCTTTGAAACCTTACTAACAGAAGTGAGGTTCTCGATACTTTACTTCTTCCATTCCAGACTTCTTTTTTTCTTATTCCTCTCCAAAGGGCTAAGCTCAGAAGGAATGATAAAGTGACCACACATCCTGGCAGATTTCTGTTTCTTTCCCTTTCTGTCTCACACAGATGACTGAGAGAGCTGCTCTTGAGGCATGTTTCTCTGGCAGACATGAGACCAGAGCAGGTGTTAGCAACCAGACAGTGATGCATATACTTTTTTTATTATTCCTTTCTTTTAAATACATTTTTTAACCTGAAACAAGTCTCTTTGTCTTCAGATGACAATCAGTATCTTATATCTAGAAAGCTGAGCCCTCATCATCATTAAAGATGCATCTTTAGAGGGGGTAGGGTGAGTTTAACCCACTCTTCATACATACTTAATTTTAATCTTCATTAATTTTCTGCAAGTAGGGAAGAAAAAGTGAAATCCCCTTTTAAAACAGAAATTTCTGAATTTGCCAGTCATTCTTGGGGAAGAATAAAATGAAAAGAAGAATTAAAATGCTTATAGAGAGTGTTTATTAGAATTACTTATATACAAGAAGAAATCAAAGCTAAGGATAATATTTGATGCTAAAGGAATGAGACAAAGTAGCAGGTTGTGGTACTTAAAAAAACTTTTCTATTTACTTAATAAAAACCAGAATAAACTGGTTATTGACAAAGAGGGTTTATACAACTCCTTTGAAAATGGCATTGAAAAATTGGACAAAGTTTCACAGCACAACATCCTTTTTGCTACAACACACACCTGTACCCCATTAGTTCCTACCAAAGCCAGCAGGAGACCTGAAAATCATACAAATCTCATTTCTGTCAGCTAAAGGTATTATGTGAAGATACAGGAGGAATTTTATCTGAAGGATACCACAGTTTCTGCTCTGAAGAAAACATTTGCCAAAAGCCTTGCAAGCCCTATAATTTTCCAGTTTCTGTTTGGGAAATGTTGACTTGAATATAAAAATTTAAACTTTCTCAAGCAAATTCTCTTTTAAAAATCTACTTATATTTTTGTAACTAATGTCCTGGTCTAATTTGTTCGAAGTGTTTTCCCTATGTACTCATTGTTTTAGATGAACAATCAAAAGACCTGGCACATATTTTTAGCTTCATTCTTTTTCATTCTAGCCAAGTTCATCTCTACGACACAAAACAGTTGAACAAAGAAGCATAATTTTCAAATATTCACAAGGGAAAGAAATGGTTTTTTTCCTTGTGTGGGCTTCTTTTTTGGTTTTGTTTTTGGATTTTTTGGTGTTCTGATTTGCAGTACAGCTATAATCCCTCCTGCTTTGTAGGGTGTGTGTAATAAATGGGGGTTTGAAATTCCTTAAACACTTTAGCTTCGCTTCAGCTATTAATCTCAGCAACCATTTATTGGTTTGTATGCTGCAAAGCAATGGAGATTATCCTTTAATTAATTCCATTGAGGGGTTCAGCTGCCATCATCAACCACAATATGGTTTCATATATTAATCTTATTGGGTAAGTATAATGCAATCTATTATAACATTTATATTAAAATGCAAATAATAATACTAGAAATCCTGTGCAAGGAAAGGATATATATATGTGTGAGTATCTCCCAAATAGAGTAATTAGTATTATATCAGTATCATAATATTAGTGATTAGCATATTACATTTTCATATTTCTAAACCATTTTAAATATATTTCAGAATCCATCAGAAAACAAAATGTTTTCTTAATTCCTACATAGGTAGCTGTCTTAAAAATGATGAAGTGACATCTTACATCTAGATATATTAAAAATACATCATGGATCTTTAGACCTCTGCTTGAGATCTAACTTTCTCACCAATTTGTTTGTACTATTGTAGCTTAATCACTTACAAAAATGCATACTTGTACACGTGAACTTTTTGATATTATGAATACATGAGGGAAAGCATGAAATACTGATGAAAGTATTGCATAATGTTTTGATCTCAGGAACCTGAAAATGCTTGGTATGGGCACCTTTTTTATAACAGGACTGATTATGCTAGAAGACCTGTTAAGTGAGGTCTTTCTCTAGCATGACACTAAGCTGAGCTTAGCTGCTGCTTTGGTTCAAAACTAATTTGTGTGTTGGTAGTGTTGGTGTTAGCACAACACTTTTGACTCCCAGGACAACGCTGAGAAATTTACTTTCTTTGATGCTGTTAACTGTTAAGATTTCAGTCATACCTGAATTTTAATGGAGGTAGCAGAAACAAGTCGGGAGGTAAGATGGCTCTTTTACATTCACACAGGCTGAAGTCAGGAGCTGGGCAGATCTCAAATTCCAGATCAGTTCAAGTGGGCAAAATAAAGTATCATTATCAGCGCTGCTTTTTTCCTGTTTTCAGTAGGATTTCTTGCAGATTGGCAACTTTATCTGTGCTAAGAAATTAACCAGAGTATGTGTTCTCCCCAAAAGTCTTCATCTAACATTATTATTTAAGTTAATTAATTAGGTAGAATCCTCCAGACAATCTGCAGAAATAGCTCTATTAAGCCCCTGAGCACTGTAAAATACTGCAAAGCCTCTTTGTAGAGTCGATGTAAATCCTAAAATTTTCACTGATCTGGGCAAAGAAATGCGGAATTTAAAATGGAAAAGTCTTCTTTACTAATTATAACTTTTTGCTTATACAAATCAGAGATGATGAGCTATTTTTCGTCTTAGTAGACAGACATTTCTGTGATTATCTAATTAGTAATTTGTGGTATGATTCCAATATGTATATTTACTTCTGGCATTGTAGGTCCAGTGTATCGATCAAGTTGTTCAAGGACAAAAGCTGAGTTCTGTGTTAGCTGAAATTTTATTAAACGTGCTGCCTTGAGATTTTGTAGTGGATAACAACAGAAATTGCAACTGCTCAGTGTCCCATAGGAGCTCACATAACACTGTATGGCCTAGAGGCTTAAATCATCATTCAGGGTTGGCATTAAAGCAGACTCACACCAGCTACCCAGACGCTCCTTTGCACTCTGTGTGTCACTGATGTGATTCTGTTGTGAACAGTAGTGCACTGTGGCAGCAAAATCCTGTTCTAGTGAAAGCAGCCCTGGGAAGGCACGTGGGTGCCTAAGTAGCCAGCAGCAGGGTCAGGGTGCTGCCAGGACTTGCTGCTTAGGTGCAAACCAGCCAGCAAGAGCCACCACTCAAGTCGGCTCAGGAACTGATACTACAGCAGTCACCACCCAGGCTGAATGTGCTCACTGAGCAGGAGATCCAGGGCATGAGGTTGTTCCCAAGAGCAGATCCATGGTTCCACTCCTTCGCAGAATCAGTTAGGTTGGAAAAGACCTCTGAGATCATCAAGTCCAACCTGTGATCTAACATCACAATGTCAACAAGACCGTGGCACCCAGTGCCACATCCTCCTCAAACACCTCCAGGGACAGTGATACCACCACCTTCCTGGGCAGCCCATTCCCATGTCTAATCACCCTTTCTGTGAAAAAATTCCTCTTAATGTTCAACCTAAACCTCCCCTGGTGCAGCTTAAGGCTGTGTCTTCTTATCTTGTCACTAGTTGCCTTCCTCTGGTGGTTGACATGATTTACTCCAGAAAAACATCATGTGCATTGGAAACATTTCCATCAGGACCTGTTTGATGCTTGTAGATGAAACGACCATCTTAATTTTTTAATAGACAAAATAGAGTTTGTAATCTGTGGGTTTAAAAATTTGGCTTATTTTTGGGTTTTATTGTTTCTGTTTTGTTCTGGGGTTTTTTAAATCGTTTTTTTCCAGTGTCATTGCTCCTCTTAGACCTCTCAGTTCATGAAAAGCAACAAGATTCTGCAAGATGTATTATAGAAAAATGGTAATAACTACTTTAGAAAATGAAAATTCCTCTCAAAGCATTAACTTTGTGATCATATTTCCATAATTTCTGTTTTACTCTTTGCAATTGCAGTTATAATTTTTTGACTCAGACTGCTCATATATTTTCAGTTAACATAATATGGTGATATGTTGAACTGAAAAAACACTGGATCTACTGATAAATTCGATTTGTATTGAACCCTTAATGCTAATATGTGGAGCAGGTCAGAAGTGATGCCAGATTATTGTAATGACTCACAGTAGCTGTGGAGTCATAATAATATATATGTATAAGTAGTTTACCATCTGCACTGACTATTAATATTAATTCATTTGATGACTGGATCAGAAACAAACCCAGTTCATTGAGTATGAGAAATTAGAATTATGGTTCAAAGCCTCCACAGTCAAATTGTCCAGGAAGAGACACGATACACCCAATTTGTTAATGCTGGGTTTGTTACTTTCTTTAATTATTTAATAGAAAAACTTTGACAGTTTAATTATAGCATATAGTTTGACTTTAGTGAACCTGTGTATTAGAGATTCTAGGCAGTGAAAAAATAATTTCTTGTCTTATTTTTATCTGTAGAAATTTGTACATCTGAACAAAAGAACAGTCATTTAAAAACAAAAGCTATTGCCTTAGAGATTCATATCCTTACCTGTGAAGGACTCTATAGTAGCTTGTTATCATTTTCATGTTATAATTTTGACTGACTATTCAAATGAAAAATCTGATTGCTACCTGTATGTCCCCATATAACATTCTATGATATGGAATTCTATATAACAACACTTTATTTAAATCTTTAAAACAAGGTAAAAGTCACAGCTTAAGTTTTAATTTAGGAACTTAAAAGAAAAAAACCTTATTCTTTGAGAACTGTTCAGTGACAAATTATGATAACTGGGAGCATCATTACTGTCTGTATATCATTTTAAGTAGGCTCTTCACATGTAGTGGGGGTAGGGCACATGTTCCATTTTGCCTGTGAGCCTGTTTGCCTGCCTAGTTCTTTTTACATCTGTCTTGGACCAGCTCTTTAGTGAGGCTAGCAGAAATTGTCACTCATGTGACCGTTCTCCCAGGGTTAAGCATGGGAGCACTGGGAATGACCCAGGAGTATCACTCACCATGTGACACCTGGCCTGTCACATTGCATTGGTGGCACTGACTCGTTGAAGCACTGGGGAGAGCTGTGTCTTCTCCTGCTGCATTCAATGAACATGAAAAGCAGCCCTGGGAATCTGGGTTGAGAGGCTGAAACACTTTTTCAACCCCACTACATGACTGGAAGAGGTAATTTGTGTCCTCCTATGGAAGACAATAGCCTTACATTGTATCTTTCTGAATATGCATTTTATAAAACCAGAAACCTGGAAAATGAAGGAAGTGGAGTTTGGGTGCACACCGAGGTACAATGCTTACCCTTCATCCCTGAGATAGGTCCAAGGGAGCCAGAGGCTACCAATTTTGGTATGAAGTGAAGATACATGTGCCACAAGGGCATGTGGCATGAGGCACTACGAGCAGAGTTACGGCTGATCATCAGCTCCATCCACCTTGTTTTTAAAAAGTTTTTATTTGGCTGATGCTTTAAATGTGTACAGTTTTTAATCAGTCAATGTAGCATCTCATTCATGGGCAAGGATTTATGAAATTATATTTATCAGTTAAGATTGAAGTTGAAGCGTGCCCGTAATTAGTCAAAGGCAGAGATGTTATGTGATTTTTAAATGCTTTTTCCCTTTCTTAAATCATACTCCAGCAATTTGTTTAAACAAGCAGTCTATGACAGACCAAAAAGAAAAAGAACAGAATATCTTAAGTGTTTATATATGGTCTCTACTACCAGGCTGAGTTGTGTGATTCTTCTTTTAATGCTTCTTCTAGGCATCCTTTGACCATCCTGTCACTCTGTCTCCTTCATTTTTTCTTATTTTCATCCAATTAAACCATTATGTCTCAAGAACCAAGCTGCAAGTAAAAAGTCTGCTCCTTGTCCTCTCATTCCTTTTGCCTTGTCTTGCACCACAGACAACAGATCGAGCGCAATAAGTCATTTTCCTTTTAAATTTTGCTCTTCTGCTGCACCGCCCCCCACCACCTCAAAACAAACCCAACAACAAACAACCACAATATGCCCCCCTTTCCCCACAAATCTCAGTAAAAGGGTATGCTGTGGAGTAATTACAGAAGTTAAAGACAGTTAAGAAATGTTTTAGTACAATAAGAATTATGGTTTGGATTTTATGCCTGTGAAAAATATAGGTGAATATGTCAATAGTAAGATTACTTGTAAAAATGATGTATCAGACTAAAATGACTACAAGCAGAGAACGTCAGCAGTATGGAGTACTTTTTGAAGAACACCAAATTATAGGAGGAGCTGGGTAAACATGGATTTTAGAGTATAGAAACAGCTAACTTTAAGCCCAGAAGAAAATTCAGAAGTATTTTTTTTAAAATTTTACTATCCAAGAGTTGTTTTTAAAATAAATCTTGAATTGGTATGAAGTAAGTTCTTGTAAGCAGTCCCCTTTCTTCAGAAGGCAATTAGTGGTAAGTTTTGAGATCAGTCCTGTTACTATTTCTGATTGTAGAATTTGACACAGTAGCTTTGAGTCTGAGTAGGGCACATACAGCCCTGCAGCTGCAAGGTGAGGGTGGGAGGACAGCCTGACCAGCCCTGGACGCACGATACGTTTAACATCTAGAATATCTTACCTTTGTAAAGCAGTGGGAATGATCTTTTTGTTGCATTGGGTGATGAAGTCCTGGTGCAGGGCAAAATTCAGGAGAGATTCACTGCATTTTCCTGGCCTAAAAGCCAATACACAAAATGCAATCAATAAAAGGGCTGATTAATTATGCCTGACAGGAGAACCATAAGGAAGGCCTGAGTACAGCACAGTTGTACACAGGACTGATTGCCAGCATTACATCTGGGGACGAATGAGGAAATGGGGACTAATGAGACCTCTACTAACGCCTCCTCCTGCCACCTCCATTGCACTGCCCAGCCTCAGTGGAAATAGAATGTCAATTAGACAACTGAGGAGCTGATTGTCATCAAGGATTTTGGAGCATTTTATCACACATTTGCTACAGCATACACTACATTTCTCAGCATCATGAAAGATCAAGAGATATGAGAGCATGATGGATAGATGAAGTAATCGAAAGCAAGGTGTTATATCTACATGGACAAATTCTACAGTAAACATAAAATTAAGGCATCCAAATTTCCTAGATAATAGGCTAACTATGGAAATTTTTTTGTTTTCAAAAAGGTTTATGTTTTCAAACAGGGTAATTATTGAAGTTCTGTTGAAATCAGTGTAATTATGTTGATTTACACAAGCACAAAATCAGACCTAAATAGAAAAACAGGAAAAGAAAAGCACTTCCTCCCCTTTGCTCCAACATTTAATCTTCTTTGAAATGTGAAAGGGTCCTCATGCAAAATGAAAACAGATTTAGAAATAGTGAAAATATCTGAAAAAATAGCTAGCTCCATAGATTTCTAATAATGATTTCTCCTGACTATTGCACTGTGTTAGATAAAATAGAAGAAAATTTCTGCCTCCACAAAAAGATTCAGTAGGTCTCTAGACGTTTAATTTTTAACAGATAGCAAGAAATCTGAAACAACTAAAATTGAGAGCCCTGCAAAATAAGTTTCTGATGGTATGATGTTCTGTTTTGTGAACTACACCGTTTATTTCTTTGTAGGTGATGCTCTCTGTGAATACTTCTGATTTGGGCCATGATAAGAGTAAAAGCAGATGCAAGAAGTCTGTGTGATATAAATAATGATTCTGCTTCACAAAATACTTTTGACATTTTAAGAGGGGTACTGTTGAGCAATTTGCTCTGGTTTGTTGCTCTCCCATGAAAGAGCTAATTTAGCCCAGTTCAAAGCCAGCTTTCTCATTGGCTCTGAAAAAATTAGTACTTCATATGCAGTCCGTATCCACAGCTTCCCTGGGAGCTGGCATTATTAACCAAACTCTAGTCCACTCCTTTTCAGGCATAGAAAAGTGCTGGTGGAATATTTTCTAGCACCTATATCTCCTCCTATAGAAGCACACTCTCAATCCACTTGCAGAGATTAATAAGCCACTGATATAAAAATCTGCGTGTCAAATACTAGCAATAATACTGGTGATTACATTTTTGTTTGCTGTTGGGTTTATCTGCTGTATTTTTGAAAGTTGCTACAGGAGAAAAACAAACAAACAAACCCCATGCTGGCAGATCTATGGAAGGTATCCTGGTATAGGCTGGGGTGGAGTTAATTTTCTTCTTAGTAGCTGGTACAGTGCTGTGTTTTGGATTTAAGGTGAGAATAGTGTTGATAACACGCTGATGTTTTCGTTGTTGCTGAGCAGTACTCGCACTAAGTCAAAGACTTTCCAGTGTCTCATGCTCTGTCAGTGAGGAGGAGTACCCAAAGTTGGAAGAGGGCACAACCAAGACAGCTGACCCAAGCTAGTCAAAGGGATATTTCATACTGAAAAACATCAGGCTCAGTGTTTAAACCACGGGTTGGGTGGAAGAAGACTGTTCTCTGCTTGGAAACTGGGCATTGATCAACAGGTGGTGAGCAATTGTATTGTGCAATACTTGTTTTCCTTGGGTTTTATCTTGCTCCCTCTCCTTTTAATTGCCATTATTATTATTATTTATTTATTTATTTATTTATTTATCTTATTTTACTTTGTTCCAATTATTAAGTATTCTTATCTTAACCCATGACTTTTACTTCTTTTTTTGATTCTCCTCCGCATCCCACTAGGGATGGGGGAAGTGAGTGAACAGCTACATGGTACTTAGTTGACAGCTTGGCTTAAATCATGATAGAAGGAAAAAAACAAAGTTTAGGTATCAACTATATCAGCTAAGCTTCTAAAGGGAAACTTGTCAGTTTCATTACCCTTTTCTGAACTCCCTCCAGCACCTCAATGTCTTTTTGTAGTGAGGTATCTGGATCTNAAAAACATCAGGCTCAGTGTTTAAACCACGGGTTGGGTGGAAGAAGACTGTTCTCTGCTTGGAAACTGGGCATTGATCAACAGGTGGTGAGCAATTGTATTGTGCAATACTTGTTTTCCTTGGGTTTTATCTTGCTCCCTCTCCTTTTAATTGCCATTATTATTATTATTTATTTATTTATTTATTTATTTATCTTATTTTACTTTGTTCCAATTATTAAGTATTCTTATCTTAACCCATGACTTTTACTTCTTTTTTTGATTCTCCTCCGCATCCCACTAGGGATGGGGGAAGTGAGTGAACAGCTACATGGTACTTAGTTGACAGCTTGGCTTAAACCATGATAGAAGGAAAAAAACAAAGTTTAGGTATCAACTATTTCAGCTAAGCTTCTAAAGGGAAACTTGTCAGTTTCATTACCCTTTTCTGAACTCCCTCCAGCACCTCAATGTCTTTTTGTAGTGAGGTATCTGGATCTGGACAAAATACTCAAGGTATGCCCTCACCGGTGCCCAGTACAGAGGGACAATCACTGCCCTGGTCCTGCTGGCCAGACTGTTACTAATACAGGCCAGGTTGTCACTGGCCTTCTTGGCCATTTGGGCACACCCTGGCTTACATTCAGCTGCTGTTGAGCAGCACCAGGTCCTTTTCCTCCAGGCAGCTTTCTGGGAAATCTTCCCTAAGCCTGTAGGGCTGCATGGAGTCGTGTTCCAAGTGCAGACCTGGAACGGTGGCTTGTTGAACCTTGTGTGATTGATTGGCCTCAGCGCATCGATTCAGCCTATCCAGATCCCTCTGCTGAACTTTATGATCCTCCAGCAGTGCAAGACTTCCACTCAATCTGCAAGCTGACTAAGGGTGATCTCAATCTCCTGATCCAGGTCATCAATAAAGATATTAAATAAAATTAGCCCTTAGACTGAGCCTTGGGAACACCAACTGACTTGGCTGCCAGCCAGTCACCACCACTTCCTTGGACTGTCCATCCAGACAGCTTTTTACCCAGGAAAGGGTGCACCTGTCCAAGCCATGAGCAGCTACGGCCTTTCCTTAAAGAGGAAAAATCGAGAAGGGCCTAGTATCTCTAGCCTATGCAGGAATATGGAAAATACAGTCTATAGAATTTAGCACAGCACAGTTCAGGTCTGCAAGAGAGATTTTAACTGACAGAAATTATATTTATATAATTATATAAATTGTATTTATATAAAATGTATTATAACCATCAATCCCCCAATTATTATGTTTTGTCTTTTATCCTCATCTCTTCTTAAAATAGACCTTTTCTTTTAACAAGTACTTTATTATTTTGGTTTGGTTTGGTTCTTCAGAAAATAACAATTTCATCCTCTGTCAATATATCTGTAAGACTTAGTCTACTTTCCATTCTTCATTCTTATACTCTGATTATCAGGTTGCATTGCTGCTTTGCCAACAAACTGCGTTCAGGCTCTCTGAGCATCCAGGCTCACTATGCAGTAAGGTCACAGGGCTTATATAATGGAAAAACTGTTAGCTGAAGTGATTATTTTGAGAGATTTTGCCTCACTGACTGTTGTTAAGATAGCCTAAAGCCTATCCATTAAAATGGATTTTCTACCTGTTTATTAGTGCAGCTTAGTGCCATATCTTTAATACTTTGTGAGTTAGAAAATAAAGTGGGGTGTGATGTTTCCACATATCCTAGACATTTCAGTTGTGCTACTGAAAAAGAGGATATTCTTGTGGGTGTTGGGAAAAGTGGCTGTACAAACAAATGAGAAACAACTTATTTGGATTTTGTTCCCTTGTTTTTTTGCAATTCTCATTTCCCTAGACTATGTTGCATCTCTGGCTGGTACTGGATATTTTATTATCATTTACAATGTTAATTTACAAAAATGGAAATTGTTTCATGTCCAAAGCCATCTTTTTGTTAAATGCACATATTTGAATAGAGCTTTGTTTAGTTTTCTTACCCCAGAAAATTTTCCTTAAAATTAAATTTAGCTACAAGTTTATTGAGCTTTTATATTCCTTTAAGTATTTTCAACTAATGTGTTATTTAAACTCTGACACACGCTAAAAATATTTAAGTTTCCAATTTATTTACAAAATGTCTGTGGGGTGCAACTGTCTCCCAACACATCTGCTGTTTGGGAAATAGCACACAGAGGATAGATTTGGTCTAATCTACAGTCAGCTCTTGACTGTTGAATGAGTGTCTCAGAAGAGTAAGCTTTCTAGGGTGCCTGTGATACAGATGCATATCACTTAGTAACTAATGGTGCCATCAAATTAAGTAAGTTTCATTTAAAGTTTTAGCTATTAAGATTTCAGTTAAAGGATGCTTGATTTTAATCAAGTAGTTGATCATATATCCTGAGGAAGTATCTTCTCTTTCTTTTTTTTCTTTCTTTTTCTTTTTTTATATTTTGTTAAGCATGGTAGAGAAAAAATCCAGAATGTTAAAAAGACTGTATTTGGCAATATGAATGGACATAATGAAATACACCATAAGTCACAAGTTTCAGTGGACTACAGGAGAGACTTCGACATTCCAACTAAAAATGCACAAGGAAAATGATAGGTAGGTGTGTCTGGGAAAACACAATAAAGACGCTCTCACACCTGCCAGGTTCAGCAGAAAGGAGGGAAAAAGCAGCTTTATTTACATATGTCATGTCTTATACAATTCTCAACTCCACAAGGGATTGGAGGACACGTCACTTCCTTCTCAATCCCACTGGAGAAAAAAGATGCTCATCAAAGTTCTTTTATCACAAAAAGAATGAAAAACAGAAAATGCCGTTAAGTAAACATTGGCTATTATTTACATGAAACTGTGTGAGAAAGAATACGGACTCCAAGGTTAAAACAGAAGGCTTTAGCAAAAACCAGGGCAACAGGTAGGGCAAAACATCTTTAAGTGAGCTCATTTGCCTTTGCTCTTGAGAATTTTCAGTACTGTCTTTGTTTCAGCTGAATGGGGCTTTATTATTTTAATTAGCTTAATATCTTTTGCAGAGAACTACATTTGGAACAATACAGGAATAGGATGGGGATAAAATATAAGGGAAATAGCACCTCAGTATCCCTGAATTAGCCCATCTGTAGAAATAATTGCTGATGTTAGGTATGCATGGCAGAAAGCTTGCAGCAGCACTGCTATGTTAGTTATCAGCCTAGATCTATATTCAGTGCATCTCTAGCATGATAAATAATTCCTTTTGAAAGAGAAAAGGCTGGATTTTTTTTAGAAAATCACTTATAAGCAATGGAAGTATCAAGCAGGATAATTGCAAGAAAGATTTAAAATGAGCATAAAACGACTGTGGCAAGTTGCTTTCATTTTACTGGTAATGCCTTACTTAAAAATTGAGAATCACTTTATTCTTTGTAATGTACTCAAAGAAATTTTTCTCTAATATATTAGACATATTACCTCTAATTACTAGTCTCATCTAGATAGAGAATCTCTGCTATGTCTTCCTGAAAAGCTCATGTAGAGCCATTTTGCACTTCAAATAAATCTAGTCTTTCCTGTAGTGCAGGAGTCAAGGGTTTATCATGGGATGGAGCAGACTCTCTAAAGCAGTCTCCCCTGTGTATCAAGGCAGTAATGCCTCTTCTTTGGCCTATATGCAGGCTTAAAGAGAAAACACTGGAATTTCTCCTGGAAAAGTGAGCAGAGCCTGTGGCAAGGCAGAGGGGCAGAAGCTTTGCTTAATTTGGTACTCGTGGCTGGTGCTGGGCTGATGTTGGTCATAGCCTAAAGCTTTCTGCTAGGATGCAGATGGAAGTAAACAACTGATGTGGTTTTCCATAAGGTTTGCATTGGTCTTCTTGATGGGAAGAGGAAGAAAAGTAGAAGATATATTGCACTGTTAGGAAACAATTTTTAAACACACAACCTGACCTGCAGGCTTCTGTTTTTCACCCTCAAGTTACTGGACAATTCAATTCCAAGGATCATGACTTTTTAGTCAGTGGAAGGAAATTTCCTAAAAATATGTTTTGGAAAATGATTGCTCTCATTTATCCTCATTTTCACTTTCCAGCATTTAATTTGGTTTGTAATCTTTATTTAAAGAACAATAAAAATGAGGATCTTTATGTATTGAAAAACTCATAAATTTGTGGTGAAAATCATTCTAGGAAAAAGAAGCTATACAGTGAGCTATTAAACTTATTTTCAGGAGGACTCAGCCTATGAAATCTTCACATTTACACAAACAATGTTGGTAAGAGTGTGAAGAAAAAACATTTTATACTGTGCCATTTTATGCACCTAATAAAAACCCCTAAAAATATTTGGAAGTTTATTGCAAGGTTGTATAATTAGTATTTTTTTGCTTTTAGTTTTCCTTCATACTCCTTATGTTTCTGTGAATCATTGAGTTTGTGCCCACAGTGGGGAAAATAGTTACACTGCATTTGAAATCAGAAAAAAATATTTGATAAAATGTAGATGGTGTTCTGAATACAAGTCAATTGTAGTCCTGTTCCAGCCAAATGTTACTTTTTTTTTTTTTTAGTAGAATCATGTATAAGATATGAAAGTATTGCTGTACATAAACACGTGCCATTTTTCAACCATCACTGAAGTCTTTATTATTACCTTAGGTATTTTTCCCTTCTAATTTTAAAGTCCTTAAACATTGTTAACTTTTCATGGTGGGATATTTCCTGTATAAGACCCAGAACCCTGCCCAAAGATCATCTTTCTTTTTCTATGCTGTTCATTTACATTTCTGGGGTTCTGATTTTAGTTTTACTTCTGTTTGTCTCCACTGATTTCACTGAGATCATTATTTCTTCTACATGGAGATTATAATAAGATTTAAATATGATAAATAATAGTAGAATCAGACTAAATTAAAGCCTATATGTTAATATTTGTACAAATGAAGGTACTATTCTTTCCCTTGTCATTATCATGCTCCATACACTGTGGAGTTCCTCAATACTTTTCAAACTTGACATTTTAAATGCGGCTTGATTTCTGGTTATACCAACTCCTCCTTGGCTTTTTCTCTTCCATGATAGATTCAACTTGGGCCAACCTGCAAGAGGTTTATTATACTCATGAAAATGCAGCAGCGTTACCTCCTTAGACTAGAATTTATGTGCAAGAATTAAAAGAAACATTTGGAGGGCTATTTAAAATAGATGTACATATATCTGCCTTGATTAAAGAGAAGTAATTTAATTTAACAGAAACTGTTAAATAAACAGCATGCTGTATTAGGTGGTAGAGTTCTGATGCCAATGAGTGAGGTTGCCAGAAGCTTTCAATCATAAGTCTCTGTTTTCAGCTGCTGATAACACTGCCAAATATAAACCATTGTGGCTCCAATACTCTCTGCTGAATAGATTCCTCAGATATTTTCTTAAAATTTTGATTAAAATAAACTCTTCCTCAAGAAAGCTTAAAAATGCAAATTCTGTTCTCCCCATCGTTCCCCCAGCCCCTGCCTCTCCCTTCTGTCCCCTGCATTTCATCCTTCTGCCATGTAGGAGGGATGAACAGGAGAAAGGGGAGAAAGGAAATGGCTGGACAGGACAGGAGCAGGAGTAACTGTGATAAAGAAAAACCTCAAGGACAAGAAAATAAAAATTAAATAAATATTCCCAAGGAAGATACAAGAGATTGAATAGCAGCAGGGGAAGAATAGCAGCAGTTATGTTAGGAGGATGAATACGGGCTTGTGTGGAATAAGACAGAGAAGTAAATGTATGGGCAAGAAAAGGCAGACAGGAGTCAGCAGAGGCAACAGGAGTTTAGGAGATACAGTGGGAGATGAAATACACAGGAGGTCAGGCTAAAGGAAAGTGGCAGGGAACTTGGTGCAGGATATTTAAAAACTACAGAATATATTTTTTTTTCCTTGAGATATCAAAACTAATTACACCATTCATGTGTATCTACTTTCCCTTATTTATAAAGAGAAGCAGAGAAATTTAAGTATGGCTTCATTCCCTGAAGTCTAAGACCAGCTGGAGGCTAACAGTGTTACCAGTGTTGTCACTGGTTTTGCATGAATACCCTTGCTGAGTACACAAAGGGTCATCTTCTTTCAGCAGTGTTTCATGGTTTATTGTTTTTTTGTAAAGCCTTATTACTGACTGCCTCTGAACTGTGCCAAAAGAACCCTAAGGCTGCAACTAAAGGACCCAGAAATTATGTATCACCTGAAAATTAAGGTTACTCAGGCACCCTGAATTATCACTCCAGGCATGTATTTATTCTGATACAGTCTTTACCACAACCACCACCACCACATGCTATTTTCTATCCCTCATCTCTGTTCACCCCTGGATCTTTATAGGGCAAAAGGTCTTCTCCTCTGCCCTTGTCACATTCTTTGTTGGGACTGGAAACTCAGGTCTGCTTTGTGATGGTGGGGATTAAAGACTTCCAACTGGTTTTCAGTAACTGGTTTTCACAGTGGGCCTTTTTCTTGCTCGCATCTGAAGATCCGTATGTGAAAATACAATTATATGCCTACCTTGTTGCTTAATGGGTTTTGATAAATGTCATTGATCAAGTACAGCATTATGCTCTGTTTTCTGCCTCAGATTATTGTTAATATTACTTTATTCTATAAGACAGTAGCAGAGAAATTTAGTGACAAACAATTCTGTATCTCTATTACTGTGCTACTAAGGTACTACAAAGAAGGATTATATTCAGCTGTATATATATGTAGTGTAAATAGAACACTACCCAGATTATCAGCATTTCACTGACTTCATCAAAGACATTAAAATTACCAAAGCACTGAAAACACATTATACTCACATGTTTTGAGCCCTGTTGTTAGAGACCCAGGCCATCCACAACAATGGAAGATGATGTTCATTATTTAACTGCACCTGCTGGTCCATTTCTTTTGGGAAGGAGAGGAGGAAGAGCCATGTAGTAGAAAGCATAATGTGTGTGAGGCTATGGGAAGTGCTCCCCCAGACAGCTGTGTTTCTGCACAGGAAATTTTTGTGAAGATCATGCCAAGATCTTGTGTGTTAGGTTACTTTTAGCTGAATCAATCTTACGCCGTTTTCTAGAAGGCATCAACACACAGGCACTGGAATATGTCCCTGAGTGCTCCATTGCATTTTGGTGGGAAAGTTATTTTGCAAAAATGTCTTCTCCCAGTAAGTTAAACTATTGCAGCCTTAGCAGGGATTGTAATGCTATCTGTTCCCACCTGTAGCTAGTATTTAATTGAAAATCATTTGCTATATGATGATAAAATATCATCATACAATGAAACCCTTTGTAGAAATCAGTGTCCTTGCCAAAAGTCAAGTAAATCAACATTTTTAGCAAAATCAGTGTATATATTAAAGTCATCCACATTAACAAAATTAAGGTTTTATGAGTTTATAGTAAAGTAACCTTTCTGATAGCTTTTTATATTGTAAAATTGTTGTGGCTGTGACAGTGAAAGAATACAAAAGTGACAACACTTCTTCCTACAAGTATCTTTAAATAGGTGCGTTCTGTCTTCTTGATATCAGCTTATGTCATTCCTAGTTTTAATACTCATACAAACCCAGCATATTTTTCCTACCTCACAAACACAACTGTCTAAAGCTCTGAAAATGAAAGTGACACTGGTATTATTTTTGAAGAGGTAAATTAAGATGAAGGACAAATATGTGTGAATTTAATATATCTCGTATGCCTGAGCATATACTAAAATAACATGAAGTCATGTTAAATACCTTCAAGCTGGAGCCAGATCAGAACTAATTCCCATTTATCACTAAGTAACTGAGATTTTTAACATTTTATGGAAGGGCAGAATTTTTGAATAGTAGTTGCTTCCAAATTCTTTCTGTTGCAATGTTTAATTCATTTGACTTTGCTTTTTTATCACGTGAGATGCCTATTGTGTAAAGAATAAGGATAAGGAATGCCTGCAGAAATACCTGGAGAGAGACAAGAGAGTTCATTGAATTCTTGAATAGCTCAGAAATACTATTTTTAAAATCTTTGGTATCAATGTGATTGCAAGTGCAGGTGACTTGCAGATGTCTTTCCCCCTTAGAGCTGGTCACACAAGACAAGTGCCAGGTGCTGACTCACCTTAAANATTTTTTAAAATCTTTGGTATCAATGTGATTGCAAGTGCAGGTGACTTGCAGATGTCTTTCCCCCTTAGAGCTGGTCACACAAGACAAGTGCCAGGTGCTGACTCACCTTAAAAAGCATACTACAGATTTCTCCACAGTGAAATCTGTAGTGACCCTCTCTAAACAGGTGCTGCATTTGGAATCTTCTTGCACCCACCGAACAGTAAGACAGATTTATTTCTCCACAAGAGGATGAAGCTCAGGTCACGACTGCCCAAAGACTGCAGGCTTCTAGGCGTACTGATAAATTTAATCTCGTTTGGCCCAATATAAAGGCACATCACAAGACTTTAATAGTGAAGGTGTAGAACTAGGGAAAACTCTGAAGCTTATCCTGAGGTTGTTAATGCACAATGACTGATCTAAACAGTATTTATACTGAAAGAGTTCACAGGCCTTTGGCCCCTAAACCTTCCTATTTTTTGTGATCCTTAACAGATGTATTCTTCATGTTCACACAAAAGGAATCATCTCACACCACAAGAGAAAGAAAAATCTGTTTTGCCAAGTGAGATCCATTTAACAAAATATTAGATAAATAATTTGCAAAGATGCTGGTGAGGTGAAGAGTGACATGTTGAAGTAATAAAGAAATGACAAAATGAACATGAAAAACTAGTCAGTGTTAAAGAAGGTCTCCCCATGTTATTTCTCTGGAAGAAGAGAACTATCAGTTCTGAAAGCCTCATGAATCATAGAACTTGGTATATATTCTATAGTATATTTCTGGATGGGTGGATTATGCCATCTTTCATGAAGTGATCTGTAATTCATGAAGGAATTGTGTGATGATGTCAGATGCTGTTTTCCTGTGGCTCTTAGACATATAAGTAGTGTATCCAAAAACAACTCACCTCTAGCTCAACAACAAATTGTTTGTGCTGCCTTAGAACTCCCTTTCTGCTGTCTGTCAGGGCTAAGAAGGAAAATCACAATGGATCACGTAGGAGGGGAGAAGAACTGAGTTTGGAAATGGGCAGGAATAATCAGGAGGAACAGAATTAAAATTAACTACCTAATTGTTTGTCATCACTTGGACAATTACATGTCTCAAAACTATATTTCTCAAAGTAATTGGATAATTTTATCCAATAATTTACATTTAATTTGTAGGAATTGTACATAAAATGAGAAAATTATTTTGGATGAGTGAAACCTGATTGTTTTGAAATAAATATTCAAGAGATACAGCTACTGTGGTAGAAAAAAGTCAGCTAGAGTGGGATTTTTCTAAAGATTTAACAACAAAGTTGGTGGTAAAAAATATGTCTTATCTCTAATTTCCCTAAATTTCACTCAAAAAATAACATGAAAATTGCTGCATGTAAAGAACATCTCATATTTCTTGGAAGTCACCATCCACTTTCCAAGAGAGACTGTATGGAAATCACAAATTGGAATTAGGCGTGAAAGAAGAAGAGACTCAAAGCCATAATACTAACATGCTCTCTTTTACAGAGCTGAGAGTGAATGAAATGTCCTTTTTTGCAAGCTAGGAAAAAACATTTGATATTTTGGGCATTGAACACTTCAAATTCATATATACACCCACTAGCAGAGATGTTGCGTGCCTGCAACAGTCATAAATGGGTTACTCATTTTGTTCTTAGCAAATTTCTATATTTTTTTCCTTTCTATAGTTGACATTTCTGCTTGAGAATTGGATAATAAAATTTAATAATATTTTACTGGTTTACTGGTTTTATTTGGCAGGAGATGTGGTAAAGTGGGTGACAAAGCAGAATTATTTCAGTACAGTAAGTCTGACATTACAGAGCAGTTTGATTTCATTATACAGGGCACCTCTGACTTTGAAATTTAATGAATTTTTCTCCATCTAATCCATTCTGTCCAGTCTTAAACTGATAACTGCAAAACACAATTTTCCTTCCCTTGGTGATGTGGAAATAAGCATATTTAATCATCCAGATAATCAGTGATTGTATACCCAAACCAAATTTTCTGAAGCCTGCTATGGATTCCTGTGGTCCCTCTAAGCCTTCCCAACTTTCTGAGACATAAACCAGAGTTCTGACAGAGTGAACTGTGACTGAATGATAATGAGTGCCCCAAGATTAGTTTTTGACCTGTTCCATGGCCTCAGTTTAAACTATTTTAAAAGGACCCCACATCTTTATGGAAGACCTCTGGATGTTTCTTATTTGCAGTGAGCTCTGACTACACTTCTTTGTGGTATTAATGTCAAATTTCATCTCACATTTGAACTACAGAATTAGCTGGGAAATGTCATAACTACTTGAAATATTTCTCTTTGTAGCAGAGATTTCTCCCAATGGGATTTTCATAAGTAGTTGAAGTCAATTAAATTCTTGGTATAAAAATAACAAAAAATCTTTAAAAACAGTGTAAACGTGTTTGGAACTCACCTTCCACAGCTAGTAGATAATGTCAATCAGTGGCAATTTCTTCCTCTGAGCCTCTGGGAGGGAGAAAATTAGCATCACTAAGCTAAACACCTTACCTAGATTTTTGTACATTTTGAGCTTCCTGTCAGCAGTCTGGATTTTTAATTTAAAAGACTTAATAAATGTTGAATTTTTTTAAAAAAGACCCAAGGATGACCCTTGTTCTGTGCTAAAAGTTCCTGGAGCTACCTGCTATAGGAGTGATTTCAAATGTTCAGACCCACAGAGAGATTAAGTAGCCTCTCTTCTGCTCCAGCATGTCGTTTTTTCAGCACATGAATATACATGCAGATAGAAACAAAATTAACTGTGTCATTAAAAAAATTAATTGAGACTATATGACAAAAAAAGAAAGTAACTCCATAGTGGTTACAGGGAAAAATAGGTCACTTTGGCCAGCAGGTTCAGTTTTCATTTCTGACCTAATTAAAAAATACTTTGCTGAGAATAACTGTTACTTGCAGATTAGCAATCCAGTATCATATGTCCTTCAATTAATTATTTATGAAGGATATTTCTATTCTAGGTCATACAACATAGGATAAATCTCAGCTTCAGTGATGTGTTAATGAGCAGTGCCAGAACATGTATTGATTCATTACTTTCATTTAATGTCTTGGAAATGTTTAATACTCCTAAAGTATTAGGAATGGTCCACCATCTCTTCATACTCAAATTTCTAATAGGTTTTAAGGAAAGGAGCTTGAAACTAGGGATCAATATTTTTATAAGCTTTAATAAGAAGCTGAGCAACTTTTCAAGGTTAAATATGACTGACTAGATTATACAATAGAAAGTGTTCTTTGTAATCTTATATTTACTTAACAAGAAATTACACTGTGTGGGTTATAACAACAACATTATACGATTAAAACTGGCAGGTGTACAGTTGTCCTGTTGTACAGATACTTTTGCATTTGTTGAATGTCTTGAGGGAATACCTTCTAACTGGATAACTGGAAAATATTGACATTGGAAATAAAATTGTTTGATATTTACAGTAGGTTTATTCTCACTCCCACTGTGTATAATTTTAGTGAGAGTGTTTAGTCATTAACATGTTAATAATGTTTTTCCCATATACCCTTAGATATGCATTTTCTCCTCTTAAAATTATTCTATAATAGTTTATATTATGTTGGTATAAACCACAAATACCTAATAGAATTGTCTACTGACTTCTTTGAGAAATGAATAATGACAGAATTTTATGTTTCTTATAAAGATGAAGGAACAGTTTTAATGTGAGTGTTTTTTTCATCATCTTAATTTCACTACTGAAGTGAATGGAAAAAAACCCTTATTTTATAAAAGTGGATTGGTGGTATAAAGCTTCAAGTGATTATTTTCTAGAAGACCAGCAAAAAAAATAGGAAACAGAACACCATAAATTAAAATACCTATATAATGGAATTTCTTGGACATGTTTAATAGACCAAAAATAAATTTGTAACAATTTTACAACTTTTTCTGTTGACTGCCTAAAAAATTTATCTTCTAATGGGTGTCTTGTGATCATTGTTTTTGTTATGGTTAGAAGTTTTATTCTTTTTGTTGTTTCCTGTGCCGACGTTTGCAAGATCAGTTTTGGCCTTTCTGGAACATATACAAACTTTCTTGCATTTTTGTGTTCTCTAGGACCTGAGGAGTTGTATGTATTTTATTCTTAATAAAATAAGTAATGAATCAGGCTAATCTCTAAATCTTCTATTTGTGAAACCTAGAAGAAAGTGTAGAAGGTGAGGAAATAAGAGCCAGCTGGAAACTCCTGTCAGCCAGTTTTTCCTCAAGGGTGGGGGTGTCACTGGAACCTAGCCCTAAAATAGTATTTGATATTGCCACATTACTTTTACTAGAAATATTTTAAAAGGCATGCACCACAAACAAGAGTAATTCCCCCAGCCACAGAAGTGCACCTAAATCTCACCTATCTCCAAAGAAACAGTTTGAGTTCATGTGGAACAAAAAGTCTGTAACAGGAAGAAGAGGTCCCATGTCCAGCTGTAACTGCAGCAAAAGTCACTGCAGGCCAAGTATTAACACCAGGAATGCAATTTACGCAGGAAAACTTGGTTTAAAATTGGCAAACATTTGCAATCAATTAAGCAGTATTTTTTTCTTTTGTACTGACAGTCTTGCTAAAAGTTAATCAAGATGTTGCTCCTCGCTCTAGTAAATCTTTTTTCCTGAAACTTAGGTTTTAAAAGATGATTGTATTTGTCATTTTCTTATAATTAGTGTCATATAGACACATATACACATCTCCATTTGTATACACAATTTAAAATTAATCTGTTTCTAAGAAAATTTGATCTTGATCATTACATTTGCGACTAAACACCCTTTTATTTAGTTTTGGGGGTTTTTATTAAAATCAGCTATTATTAATTTAATTACTTACAAAACTGGAATAAAATCAAGATCTTCAGTATCTCTATTTTCATAGCTTTCAGCAGCAAAACCCCTCAGAATTCACAATTTTTTTCTCATAATTATAGTGTATTTGTTTGGTGAAATTTTTCTGTTTTTTCATTGGTTTGCATTTTTCTAGTAAATAATAAGATAAAATTTTTTTCATTTACACTTATTCATTTGAAACTGAAGGACAAATAGAAGGAACAAATACAGGAAAGTTTGGGGAGTATTATGGCGCATACTTTTAAAAACAAACAACAATTGCAACAAACAAAAAACCAAAACCCCCAAGCAAACCGTGGTGGGAGAAAATGGAACCAATTTGCACCATTTCGTCTCTATTTCTAGAGACCAAGAAAAAATCTCAGTAAAACACTAAATCGAAACTGTTTTTCAGAGTTTGGCTCAGGCTGCTCAGGGCTGCTACAGGTGGCGGCTTGGAAATCTCAGAGGATGGAGCTGGCAGAGCCTCCCAACCCTGCCCTGCTGAGACAGAGCCTTACGAGCAGCTCCCCTGTCTCTGCTGTGAGAGGGGAGCATCTGGAAGATGAGAAGGACAACGTTTTGTTAAAGAACTAAGATGTGTTGAAGGAGCCCTGAGCGCCGTCTCAATTTGGTTCCTCACACATCATAGGGACAGATCCTGCAGATGTTTTGGAGTAAAAATGCAGAACCCAATGGAAGCAATTTTGGCTCAGAAGAAAAGGTTGAATTTAAGCATTATGCTACCACCTATAGTAGTGGCAAATAGCTGTTTTCAAGGGCAGTGTCTCCTGGTTTTCTCTAATAGAAACAATATAATTAATATGTAGAAGAATTATGTTCTGGACATTAAGACTAGACCTGCAAGACTGAATATGTTAGATTAAAAAGCTAATCAAGATGAAATTTATGACCTGGTGACCATTTCATCAGTGACTTATAAAGCACTTTCCATTGTATCTGCAATGTATAGACCAAAATTCCATAGAATATTTGTGGTGGATAGATTTACAAAAATATCTAAAGTGATCAACTTTATGAAGCAAAGAGAAAACTTACCAGGTTTGATATCAATTAAAAGGACAAGCTCAGTTATGAAATCTTAATTCATTCTGTGAGTAAGCAAACTCTTTAGGTTTTGCCCTTTTAGCATTATTTTAGCCATGCTACTTAACTTGTGCAATTATAGACAACATTTTGTCAATAACAGATAGATTCAGGTCATTAAGTTTTAATTAATATCACAGACTTATTTGCAATGGTTGAATACCATCAAAGTGACTTCTTATATCTACTGAACATGTATCAGACTCTCTAATTATTATTTTTGTGTAAAGAAATTTAGCACATTTAGGCAATACAATTTCACCATTATGTCATCTTTACAATATTATTTTAAAAATATGAGTGGTCACCAATTAAAAAGCATTTGTTTTTTGATAATTTTCATAGAAGTAGTGATGATACATAACAGTACAACTTAAATAAAACACAGTAGTGAAGACCATTTACTTCAACAAAATCTAATTAATAAAAATAAGTATGCAACAAAGGATCAAAGAAAAAATGCTTACCTGAAAGACAACAAATATTTCCTGTGAATTTGCATAGAGTTACACTAAATTATAATATACTCACAGACCTATGAACCTGTGAGAAACTTTGATTCCAAACCTACAAAAATATTTTTATGTTCTGTAAGAGTTTTACGCACAAAACTCTATTCAGGTACTGGACTTTAAACACACTTTATGATCAGTAGGATTGGTTTTGTGCTTAACTTTCAAGAGCACTCTAGTAGCTTTTTAGAATTTAGACACATGAATAAATATGTTCAGAATTCAGCTGAAAAATTACACAAACACAGCCGACATTTTTATATTAGTGCAGGTTTTCAATCTTTGTGCCCTTAATTTCTATGCATGAGATAAAAATACTAGTTAAGAAGAAATCCGTTTTAATTCTAGTGTGTTACTATATTCTTCTATTTTGTGTTGGTAATGGCTGTTGTATAAAATGTTTGCTGTCACTTAGAACAATAGTGGAAACTGCTTACTGACCTGTGTATTAATAGAGAGGTAATATTATACTTTTACGGCTAGCTAAAAACCCAGTAAAAGTGACGTTTATTTGGTCAGTCTTTTCTTTCTCTAGTGTGATCTTGTGTTGAAAATTAAGTAGTCTGTTAAATTTATTATAAATCTGTTTATAAGGAAACAAGACTTTATAAAATACTTGACTTCATTTGGTAGCAATTAATATTTTTTAGCTTTATGTAGGGTAAGTTCAGTATTTCAATACTGATTTATTTAATAGTTCAGTTCTGGATTTTAAGGTAGAGAAAGGAAAACATCTGTCATGGAAATAAATATGTTTTTGTTGAAATTATTTATTAAAATTCAGACCCAGAGAGGGAATGTACTTGTCCTTTTATAATTATGTTCTCAACATCACAGCATACTATAGCCTCCATCATAATCTGAGCTTTCATTGGGGTTACGCTTGAAAAATATTGGATTCAATGAATAGGAATTCAAAACTTGAAGCTATTTTAGATTTCTTGGACATTGAAATAGACTCTGCAGGGAAAAAAACCACCTTTTCTAGAAATAAGTTTCTTGCCATTTAAATGATGCTGTAAAATAGAAAAGGAACAATACCTGAAATAACTTTCTAAGGTTTAGGATACTTAAGGTTCTGTTCTTATATTTCAGAAACAGTAGTTTTGTCATTTTTTATTATCGGTTGTTTATGGTTCCAATTCCCCAGGCTCCAGGCTCTGTTGCTGTAACTTTCAGAAGTTTTTTGTTAAGAGACTTAGTATAAGATATGAGGCATTGTTATCCAAGAATAAGTCATAGCTTTGGCTTATTCTTGGAGGAAATGAATGGTAGTAAAAGAAAAAAAAGGACATGAAATGGATCCTGATGGCCGATATTTTCTAAATCCTTAATTCTGGGTCTAAGTATGAAATGTGAGAGCAGCTCAGGGCCCCTGTGAGGCTCAGCTCTGTACAGGCACCCTCTGGTGCACCCGTGTGTCAAAAGAAAACTGCACATTGGGCTGCACACACTGAGCCTGTCAGCTCTGGGAGCAGAACTTCTGCAATTCAGCCAAGTGCTGAAGGTCCACAGCTTACCAAGCAGACGTGGACCAAGTGACTGAGGTGAGATCTGTTGCACAAAACTGTAATGTGCTGAGTAAATACCCCCAAGGCAGTGTTTGGGAAGAGTTAAACACAGAGCTGAATTCAGCCAAAGAGGTCATTAAGAGCAGCAGACTCTACCCAGTATAGGACACTGGATGTTAACGATGGAGAGCTGCAGGTGTCACAGCTTCCCCTGGTTGGGTGTCTCAAAGAAAAGCATGAGAAAAATCATCCAAGAGACATGTTCCCTGTTTTGCAGGGCTCCCCACTGAGACAGATGCCAAGGGAGAAGAATATGTCTTACGACTCATTTCTCTCCTAGGCCTCATTCAGAATTTTCAGTAGGCTCTCTCTGAATGCAGAAACTGAAGCTGAGAAAAAATGCAGATATTGCATTTTATTAGATAACTTTTGACACAAAGTAATGAACTAGGCTTATAGGATAGAATAAAATAGAATTAAATGAAATAGCATAGCATAGCATAGCTCAAGTTGGAAGGACATCAAAAGATCATCTGACCCAAACTTTCACAGGAAAGGTGGCCTAGATATTGGCCCAGTACTGGCAGGGGATTCATACTTACCTCATCCTATCTAAGGACACTGGCCATATGTGCTTGGGAAAAATAATTATTATGCCCATGTTGCTATTGCTGTTTTTTTTATTCTTGAGGAATTTCATTCCTCTGTCCTTTAAAACACACTGTTTACTTTTGATGGAGTTTCTGAGAATCAGGAGAAGTGTGCTTTTGGCTACAGGTATGGGGGATATTAGATATGTGGGATGAAGGCTGTAGGCATTTCTGGTGGTTTTCGTGTTGAAACTAGACCTAATTCCAGTTCTTGTGTAACTGAGTAGCAGCACTTGAGGTTTGATGACTGCTCTGAGTACAGATCCCTATACTCAGTCACATTCATGTTTAGATTACAGGTGTTCAAGGACTTAATTTTTAAAAGTACTTAGACAAAAGTGAGGCCAGTAGCTAAATGCTTAAACTATCTGATTATGTTACATTTGTAATTCCCACATGTGTTCAATCCATGTCAGTTGCCCCTTTATGCACTGGTACGTATCTGATTTCATCTGTGGGTGCTTGGATAACTGTAGTCTGAGTGTACGTGTCCTTTTTTTTTCTTTGGTTTTACCTCAGTTTAAGAAATTATTCTGATGTGGGGTGTCAAAAAACTTTGAAGTGCCTGGCTGCACATAAGGAGAGCTGCTTTCAAAACCCTACCACAGCTGGAGGTTCAGTTTCATTTTGAATTGTGAAATTCTAGCTTTCTTTATAATCATGCTAGGCATTTGTTGTTGATACTATCTTGTGGTAGTGTCCCACAAGTGCATTATATATTAGATTGGTATTCTGTGACTTAAAAGTGTGTGTGCTGCAGTAGCCCTCTCCCTAAACATGGGAGATTCTAAGCAAGAGATATGACTCTGCATATGCAAAAAAAAAAAAAAAAACCAAAAAACCACCTGCTGATCTTTCAAGTAATATGATAATATGTTCCAGATACAGAAGGCAAGATTAACACTTAGAAAGAAATTCAACAGTATCTTAAACTAATAGAAATACAATCTCCAGACTTTAATTTTTAATGCATAACAACATTCTCCACTGGTAATACAGCAGTGATAATGAACTGCAATAACAAATATATAATTTTTTTCCCATACTGATAAACCTTTACAAGAAAGGTTGCAATCTCTCTCTGCCTCTTATTCACTCTTGCTTTTGTAGCATGTCATGTAGTATGTATAAACTCTATTTAGAGAGATAATTTGCCACAAAATTTTTCACAATGTAAAAGGTTACTTATTCATGGAATGTCAAGCATTAAGGCAGAAAATGTCTGATTGAATGAGATTTTTTTTGTTCTTTTTTGTATAGTGTCATATTCGCTGCAGTACAGGAGGAAGCAAATGGTGTTAGAAGCAGTAAAACTCATTTCTTATTATTGCTGTAAAACTGACCTTGGCATTTTGTGAAAGAGCCCCCCATTTAAAATAAAAAAGGAAAAAGAAGAAAGTGAATATACTGTTCAGATTAGAAAACAAATGCTTAACAGATACTTAGGGACTAGTAAAGAGGTTTCTTAATTTCCTGTGCTTTTCTGTCCTCCAAATGGAGTTTTGAAGTATAGTATTATATACAGCCACTGGGAATTTCAGACCTGTAGAACTCTCTACCTTGTTTCAGGCAGTAAAAATAAACGTTGGTGATATTGCAGCAAAAATGTTAAAACCACAAGCTCTCATATTAAACTCACAAACCATTGTGTGACATATCAGTATGTAAGAAAACAAGAAAAATATAAAATAATTTTTTTAAAACCCACACTTATAGTACCCTAAATACAACATAGTATGTCAAAATATGCCTAAAACTGAAACACACTCACCTTCCAAGGAGGTACACTGTGTTTTCCTGCCACTTGTAACTCATTGAAAGGATTGGATGTAGTCCCATGTGGTCAGGTGTGCTAATGTCATGGGTTTATCTCAAATGACTCAGAGCACTTACATTAACAAGAAAAAACCAAGACAGTGTAAGAATGCAGAAGGGTATCTCCTTCTGTCTGCAGGTATAATTGCAGAGCTGAAAACACCAAAGGGAAACAAATGTGTTAAGTCTGACAGACATCAGAAGGTTAGTGCTTTTTTACATGCACATTTTCAGGCTGAGGACAAGAACCTTATTTCACCACTGGTCTAGCTGAGAAAATTATTAGCAACTATATATTTCATATGTTTTATGTCAGCCTTCAGCACGTCACCAACCTATTAAAGTAGAGAAATCTTTCAGGGAAGAAAGCTGCAGGAAAACAGCATATGGAGAGCAATTCAAGGAGTAGAAACAGCCTAAATAAAGGTGAGTTTCACCACACAGATTAAAATACTCAAGTCATAATGTCTGCATATAAGATTTAATGCATTTTCCTGAAGTCAGGTATCTTGCTGCCATCAAGTTTGAAGCTATGAGGGAGCTGCACCTTTCTGGAACTGGACTAGTATACAAGAGGGGTGCTCCAGGATGTCTCTGATGGTGCTATATGCCTACGTTTGACCAAATTAATCTTCTAGAAGGTGTCAGCATAAAAAGCATTTGTCTAATATTGGTCAATCATTTTCAAAATGTGTATCTGCTGTAAGTTGATGTGAGTATATGTACGAGCTTTGCTGTCTGTGTTTAATGGGTACTTAGACACATAGGATATAAACAAGAACCTATATGTATGCACCTAATTTAAATGTCTTCATTCATGAGCTGAATCCTACCTTTCATCAATGGAGATTTATATAAAAAGTTCTGCTTGTATCAGAATGTGAAATTCAAGATTTCAATGACGCAGATAAAAAAGGGCTGAAAATAGTCCTGAATTAATAAATCTCTAAATCTAAAAGAGCTATATATGAACTTAATAAAGGCCTAGTGATGTGATTTTATTCTTTTAAATGAAAGTAAAACAGATAAAGTTTGTGGAATTCATTTGGATTAAAAGAATCAAACAGCAAATAATTATTCAAGTTCAACATAACATTTCAAATATAAGTGTGAGCTCAAATCTAATGTTTAGTGACATCTGATTTTTATGTGAGGAAAATATGTGTGTAACGGGTTTTATTTACAAGGATAGATTTTTATGAATGACCCATTTAAACAAAAGCTTCCTCCAAGTTAAAACAAATGGGGAGAATGTAATGATGTCTATAAAAAATTCTGTCAGGAAATTTCTGCTGTTTAGGAAATTTACAAGAGACCCCAAACAACTGGTTGGGAAGTTTAATTTCACATGAAATACAGAAGAATTAAGTGAATATTTCAGAACTGCTTAATTCAGACTCTCATTTTCCATTCCACATACCTTGCTAACAGTCAGTTCTGGGGCGTCTCACCCAGATCAGTGCTTCAACTCTCAGGTTAAAGGTTGAAAGGACTGAGTCTTATTTAGGTCTCAACTATGCCACATACTTTTGTTCTAGTCAGTATGAAGGATAAAGGATGATCCAGCATGAATACACCTGTAAAAGAAAAAAAAAGCAACTGAATTGCACCATAAACTTTTACTTTTTTTTTTTTTTCTAGAAAGGCAAAATGAAATTGATAAAAAAATTCAGTCAATAAGAGCAATTTGCCATTTTAACACAATTTTGCATTAATGAAATGTCTTTGTTGTGGATATACTCTTCCTTTCTCTCTATGGAAGCTGTTGTACTTCATGAAAGTACTTGAATTTTCTGTCAATGAAAGGGAGAAGGCCTGACATCAGCTACAAGGCAAATGGAGCAGCAGCTTTGAGTATCACAAATCAATTTTTATGCTTGTGGCTACCATAAAATGCTGAGGTGAAAACAGACAAGTTTGGGTTTCCCACTGTGCAATGGGAGAGTGCCTGTTCTAAGGTACTTCCTTGGCTTATCCAGTTTCCCAGTTCCCAGGCTTTGGTGCTGGAAAGCGAACTGAAAGCGGCACTCCACTGAAATGGGAGCGGGTGTTCGAAGCGACAAGGTGGCAAAAAAATTCTGGACTCTTCCCGTGTCCACTGCTCTGTCAAACCTCTACATCATATCCAAAAGGCAACATTTGCAGCAGCAGAACTGCTTTGTTCCCCCGACTGACTCATTGCTCATTAGCCTTATCTTTAGTAACAATTATCATTTCTCATGCTGTGCAGGCCCAGTGAATTTTAGGTAACATGGCTTCAGGCTGGGAACAGGACTTATGCACACAGCCTGTGGTAGATTTATTAAGTACAAGAGGATGAATCTCAAGGGCAACACATAGAAACCTGAGCAAGTCTCTTATACGGACTCTTTTTTAATGTTATCATTTTAATGGATCATTTTTCATATCGAGTCATAAATTTCCAAAAGATTATTTAATTAAAAACTAAGAATTAGGTAATATATGGGATTTTGGTGCCCACTTAGGCAATCTGGAGCAGTCATATTGCCTCATGTCAGTTATAAAGTTCATAAATTTGCAGGACAACATGGCCATGGAAAAGCAGGGTGAGGTATTTATATAGCTACCAGCAGTTATATAGCTGCTTTTGCTTTGAATATTACGGTGCCTCTTGGTAGTGGTATAAAAATGACCAAGGTTTTCCACTTGATAATTCATTCTGATTAGCTATTTTGCTTTGAAATAACTTTTGTTACTGAATTTAGCACACTGGTTTTTTATTACTGCCATTAACAACCAACGCCATTCTTTCCTTCTCTTGTTCTTAATATTTTTTCTTAAAAGCCTACAGAGCAAAAGAATTTAAACCCCATATAAATTTTTAAAAGTTTAAATTTAAAAATATACAATAGAAAATTCAAGAAAACATTTGTAAAAAAGATAAGCAATCACTTTCTGATAAATTCTCTGACAGGAATAGTGACATCATGTTAGCCAACATTTATAGATTTATGCAGTAACTTTTCTTTCCAGTACATTGTAGCTGGTCAGGAGGCACCAGTTTTCTGCCTAGCATTGTTAACATTGATTTTCATAAGTCACAAATATACAAATTTTAGAAATCTTCAAAATCCTTTAAAAAAATAATTTAGATGGCAGAATAAATACTGATACTGAACCTGTGATAGTTTATGTTTATTATATTTTAGTGTTGAAATTTTATGTTGTCTGGAAAAGTAATAGCAGAAACCTGTGTGACAAAATGACTGGCAGTTACACGCTGAAGATGAAAAAGTAATTCTACATATATGAATTCTTTCTATTCTGGGAAATATGTGAACTTGTGGTAGAGAATATATTCAATCCATTTCAAAATAAAGGATGGATTGATACAAAGATTAAAGAGAAGTGTAGAATTTTAATTGTTGGCTTTTTATTCAACACAGAGTTGGTTCTGAATATAATTACATGGATAAAGAAAATCTGACTTTTTGAACAAGTGATGGATTTTAATTGGTTTTTTTTTAATGATCCTGATTGTCATTTTTTGGAAATTCCATTCCTGAAATAGGAGTTTTCTTCTACAAACAAAGAGAGCTGTATTTTACCATGGAGGGTTACCACCAGGTTATTTGCAGCACTGGGAATTGTTTATATTTCTGTCGTGAAAATGATTCTGAAACTATCACCTTAAAAAGGTGTAGAGACAAAATTATAAATAACCACCTTCAACAGCTAGTCAAATTGGACAAGAAGGTTGCATTAGAGTGGGAGAAATCCCCAAGGAAAATTTTAGCTAACTCTGACTTTTTACTCCTAAAATCTCCTCAGGATAGTAACAGAACTGTGTGAATTGCAGGCAGCCCACTGGCCCTCTGGAACAGCAGAGCACAGCAGAACAATTTATTCTGCTCCTCATTCTGACATTACTTGTAGTATGACAGCCAGGCAAAATACATTAACCATTATTTTAATATAGAAATGAGTAATGAAAATTATGCTTAGATATGCACAGGGGTCCTAACTGGGATTCTCAGGTAGCATGAGACTTGTGTTCATAAAAGTCAGAGGTCATAATATTCCTCTGCCTGTTTCTCTGTTTTTTACAGTGAAAGACATGATCTTTATTTATTCCTCCTCAAAACTGTTACAATGAAGACTTGATTAGTAATCACAGATGACTATGAACAGCTAAAGGATTGAGTAAATATGATTTTTTTTTTCTTGTTATTGTGCTGTCTAATACATTGTTCTCTCATCCTCCATGCCATTAGGCATCAAATGCAGTTTGTACAGTAAGTGTATTACACCCTTAATCCATGCTATTGTAACTTTAGAAGCCATAATAGTGTGCCTTACTGGCTGGATAAATATACCTGGGTAGCTAAATTCAAACTCTTTTTCTAATTAACGTGTAGAGGTCCATAGTTTCCCTTAAGCTTTCCAGTTGTTTGTCAGCACAAAGCTTTCATGACGTTAACTCAAAGAGTAAAATTTTTCTTAACACTGGCTTGGGAGCAGCATCAGCTCCCAAGTAAGAGCATTTTCTCCATTAAACCCCTAGACTTCCCTTTATGCTCAAGATTAAGCAGAATCTCCTTCCTACTGGGGCTAATAATTCCTTTTTATCTAGAGGTAAATGAAACTCAAACACCATAAATACCACAGGCAAAACAATGCAATGCTGGCTTATTTTTATGCTTATAGCCTCATACAAATGGGTAAGTCTGCACAATTTTTAATTACTTCTGTTATTAAACCTCCTTATAGAAGCAATAACAGTTTTTGAAGAAAGAAACCAATGTTTAGCATTTCATAGCAAAAATAACCTTCATCAGTCACCTGACTTTTCTCAGCTTGCCTTGAGGTTATTTCAAAGAAAAAAGTCAGCAGGCAAATCTTGGAAATCTCAAATGTCTCCCAGTTTTATTCCTAACTCAAGACTTAAAATACCTAGAAAGATTTCTGGATTCAGCTGACCATTTTCTGTGCAAGCAAAGAGAAAACATGGAGGAAAATATGTGAAAAGTATCACAATACATCTGCAAGGATTTTCCACCTTTTATTTTTAGGTTTCTTTGCTTTGTGAGAAGACAGGGCTTTAAGTTTGCCTCCTTCATGTGAAAGGTTAAAACTGCATTTGATAGCAACCAGGGAAGCCCCAAAAGGGCTTGGCATGCCATGCTCTTGTGCTCTGCTAGCTGAAATTCCTCCTCTGATTCAGAAAAGACCTTCAGTTATCTTCACACTTTGCAGATAACTATTGATGGGAGATCATGAGGGTGATGATCAGAGACAAAAATCTTACTAACAAGGTATGTAGAAAGAGCCAGACCTTCACATTAATTTGAAGACTTTTATTAGATATGTAGTACTGCATTAAGGAGTATTGCCAATTTAACCCATAGATGATATTCCAGACAAACTTTCATGTATTTCTCTATATACATATCAGTCAGCAGAAATCACGAGTCTCAGATTATGCACTTCAGATTAGTTTAGGACTTCATATTAAAGTAGAAGAGCAGTTATATAAATTCTTTATGAATTCATTAGAATTTCATTCTTCCTCACTGATTTCAAAACTGTCTGTCCTGAACAAAAATGTTCAATTTTACTTCTGCACATATTTGTAGGACACAAGTTGGAGTTTTTTGGTATGCAGGATAATACTACTGATACTTAAACTGTGTATGTGTTGAAATGCAGGTAATAACTAATCAGCAGCTAATATTTGTTAAGAAATGCTATTCCTCCTTTCTTTGACCTAAAGGAATCCTCTCAGTGAATGCTTTAACTTAAGGAGCTTTTAACGGAGAAAAATCCATTAGAGCAGACTGTAGTTAAGTATACGTTTGGCAGCTAAGATGGTGCACGCGATGGTTAGGAGACTCTGGAACACAGATTCCTACAGATTTATCCACAAAACTGCTGAAACAATGGAAATGCTGTCTTTATGGAGCAATTTGGGCTCTGCTCCAAATGAGAGAATTCCATTCAAAGTGTGCATACTGCAACTGTATTAAGTCGATTATATTTTAAGTAATTTAAGTGCTTGCCTAAAGTTGCTTGCTCAAAGTTAGCAGTGTCACATGAAAAGTGAGAGAAGATTAGTGAGAGAATAAGGGGACTAGGACTTCCAAGGTAAAATGAACAGCACAGGAAGGGAAACTGCTGTACCAGGGAGTGGCCCACAGAGAGTTCCTTAGAATCAGCTTTAATTAATGTTCCAGTCTACAACCCTTGTACAAAAGCTGAGATCTGATAGAGATGGCTAATAACATAATGCTATCCTTAATCATTTTAACTCAAAGGAATACATCATAAATGAAATGAATGACATAGAAGACCGGAGTAATAGAAATGACCCAAAGTATCATAGCATAAAAAGGCAAGGCCAGGAATGTATGGTTACTTAATGCAACCTCTAATCATAAAGTAGGTAATAGATTACTGAGCAAGAGAGGGACCTCAGGGCAATCCCAGACATAATATCAGACATGAATATTTTACAGCTATGGAAAAGACGAGTATATAACCAAAATTTATCAGATATGTTTTCAACAGAGCGAGGGTATAACTACACAGAACAGCAAAGCCTCTTCCTAAAGACAATAGTTTGCTTAGGAAGTGTGATTTCAATAGGAATAAGGGCAGAGAAGGGCTGGAAAACTGATGATAGGGAGACAGAACCTATGGTACTTGATGAGTGTGAAAGGCATTGTTTCATTTAGCCAAATAAACTGGAGGCTATGAACGGAGAGAAATGCTCTGTAGAGTTAGAAGAGTATATGGCACTTCTAAGGAAAGAAAAAAAAAAAGAAAAGAAAACAAAACCATCTGGTTTTGTCCTGGCACTACAACAAATGCATTTAAAATGGCACAGAATAATTTCTGATGGGGTTGGGATACTTGATCATTAAAGCACTGGGGTTCACAAAATACTCACAGAAGAGATGGAAGAAGAAAACCTGAGCAGCTTCCACAGCGACTACAGGTGACACCTGCAAGGGATGGCACTGTTTTTCCCTTGTGACCAGCAGGAAGTTGGGTGTACTTTGGGGGGCAGACATTTTCATCTTGATGTGAGAACAAGGAGGTGGGGACTTGATCCACAGATGACAAACTTATTTATACTAAATGTCACTTGTGTTAGTTTCTTGTATGTTTTAGTAGGGATTGAGAAGAAATTTCTTTGGAGATCAATCAGGTTCAGACTTAAACTCCCTATTTCCTTTCCTCATAGTATCAAACATGGGATATTTTCATTAATTTTGCAAGCTAGAGATACTTCACTGTAGCAAAAGTGAAAGATGGTCACAGGCCTATTAGCCAAATATGGCAAGATGATCCTGGCATGGCCAGACTAATATCTAGAAATTTCTGGAAATTTCTAGAGCAGTCTCAACAAATTAAAATAGTCCATTAAGGCTTCAGTGACTACTACAGTAAAATAAGTCTCTAGTGTTGCTCCTTCCTTCACATTTTTAGCTGGTAAATTTAGCTCTCACTGATAGTTTACTTCCTCGGATATAAGAGCCAATGTCAAAAAATGCCATTTGAAATTTTTGAGAGTCCACTATAACTGCCTTTTAAGTTTCCTTGATTAGCACAGAAAATATGGAACAGCGATTAAACTGCTGTTCCCCTAATAAACATTAATTATAAGACAGCAGGTGATTAATCACTGATAATGAGCTATAGATGACTTTTAATGGTCAGCTAATAGTGTCATGGGCCTTTAATGCAGAAAATAATTAAAATTAATATCAGATTGTATGGTGAATACACATGCTAAAATGTGCTTACAGTTCAAAAAGCAGGCACCCAAATATAGAAGGAATATCTTTCCCTGTGACCATGACACTTTTTCGCTCAGTGCTCTAGGCATGTGCAGGAGGGGAAATAATTATTCGTTTAAGGACTGTTTTAAACAGGGATTGGGTTTGGATTATAATTTATGGCTGTTGTTTTTCCCCCTGAATGTGAAAGTCCTAACCACCATCCTGCAGTTATTCTCCTTTGTTGTTGTTCCTGACACAAGGAATCTTGATTTGTAGCATGGAGAGTGAATCCATAACGGGAAAGAAATCTCTTCCATCACTTTTCCACTTTGGAACAACCTATAGATTATTACTAAGACACTCCCATCAAAACAGGGATGTAACTTGCAGTCACAAACCCATCAATATTTTTCACCTTAATATGGTTCAGAATGAAACAATGTGGTTGTTTTTACTTCCTATTGCGTTGGGTCATGTCAACATCCTGGCATACCCTTGCCTGCTTGCTGGAACCAAACTCTGCCCTTGTACTTCTGGAAAATTCTCTCTAGCCTGAGAAGAGCTCAGCACAGATTGCTTTGCTTCCTCGGGGCTGCATTTTCTCCCAGGACAGGTCTAAGCTTTGTGTTCAAATAGATTTTATCCATACTGACTGGTTCCTTCAATATGTTGTAACCCAAACTGTGTTTGGCATTGTTGGGAAAGTGTAAATTTGCCGTGTCAGAAAGCGTGTGGATGATCATACAGCACAGGCAAATGTGGGATGCTGCTTGAGCCTGTGTCCTGCCTCCCTTCACTTTCTATTGTAGATGAAGTCTCAGGTGCATAACTTATGTCATTGCAGATTCTAGATTCAGGATCTATGAATTAGGGTTTACCAGGATGGTGTCAAAACATTTTTTTAAAAGAGCCTCTTCCCCATTAGTGGTCAAATCAAGAATTCTAATGTTACAGCCATATAGAAAATCAATTTGCTGATAGTTATAAAATTCAAGAGAATTTGGGTAATAAAGCTTTACAAAGTTTGGTGGTTTTCTTTTTTTTGGTATGTAAAAGCCACCAATGAGTATTGGGTTTTATACATTAAAAGCAAAAGAATCAGTTCATCAAGGTGGGAATGGATGTGAATTCAATCTCTAAATAATCTTGGTTTTGCAATAATTTTCATACTTTATGCTATCCTTTCTTATTTTTTTCAGTACCTGTCAATATGCCATGTTGTCTTGGTATGTATTAAATCCTGATCAGTCAAACCTTTACAGAGGTGAACAGCTTTACATATGGCACCAGACAAAATTAAACAAATTTGTCTTCCCACATGAGTAGCTGCTTTTATTTGCAAGCTTTTCTGAGACCTCAAGTGAGATTGTAAGGTCTTGGCATCTGATATACCAATCATGAATCTTTGAGTTTTATTTCAGGTTTACACCGGGGTTATTCCATTCACATCACTGGTGGAGTTAATTTCACTTTGCTTTTTGAATTAGCTAAATATTCTTAGTAACTACAAATGAGCAACTTGAAAAGGTCATAGAAAATAATTGAGGAAGGGGAAGGGAAAGAGAAAAAGAAAATCTGGGAGCAGAGATGCAGGGAAGGGGAAGCAGGAGTGAAGAAAAAGAATAATATGAAGAAAATCAAGAAATATGACGCACTGGGATAGGAAAGAGCAGAACATAAAACCAGGAAAGAACAGATGTAGAAAGATGAGATCGAGAGAAAACACCTTTCAAGTTGTTGTGGATTGAATTCCTCTGCTTTGTTTTTGGTTTTTTTTATAACTCAATGGATTGTTTATATTTCACTAGATTAAAAAAATAAGAGGTAAATGAAGTATTTTTTAAAAAAATAATATCACCATTCAACTGACAGTGTTCACAGTTTCAGCTGATGTCCTGAAAGTCAAATTATGAAATTATAATCTTGCATTTCAATATGCCTTGACAATGTTGGAGGGTAATAGCCTAGCAATAAGAAAAAGAGGAATTTTTGTAAGTCATAGTTGTACATAAATGATAGAAAATCAACCATGACCTTTCTTCAGCAAAAGTACTATTTTCAAGGCTGAATATTTGGCAACATGAGATCTATTATTATTATTGCTATTAATAATTTTTGTAATTATCTTTTTTTTAATTAAAAATTATTCCTTACAAGGATATATGGATAATGTGAAATTTTCAGGAATATTGATGAGCATTCATATGAACTTCCTGCCAGATTATTGATAAGGCATAAACCCAATATTCCAACTGCTTGTAGTCGTTGAGGAGCAGAAGAGAGTTTTTTGAAAAGTTGCACTGTAGCGCACCCATTGGGCTGCCCACATTCCAGTGTGGAAAATTACATTCTGCTTCCTGACAATTGCCTCTTCTATTTCAAACATCAAAGCCTGTTTTTTACCTACTGTCCTAGATATTAGACTTGTGGCTAACCTGGAACATGTTGCTAAATCCATCACATGCTTATCTACCTTGCTGAATTGTCATCCTGATCATTTATTAACTCTGTTAAACATCCCTGTTTTAATCAGTGTGATGGCAATTTAACTTTTGTACAAAATACAAGAAACTATTACACATAAGATCTAGACCAGAATTTCAAAAGCTCATCATTCAGGAAAATGACACTCTAGGTTTCTTGTGTTAATTAGTCCTCTGTCTCAATGCACATTTCTTGTACGCTGTGAAACACATTTAAACAAAAACAGAGGACACTCTTCCTTTGAACAGTTGAGTACTTGAATAATTTTAGTTTTGCACGTGCAAAACCTCATCAACTTTGAGCTGAAGATATATAAATTGCATTTTTTATTTGTAAAGGGGAAGGATGAGAATTTTGAAAGCTCAAATTTCTTGATTGGCCATCTGCCAACACTGAAGCTGGAGATGATTTACAATAATGTTGAACCCTTTCACAAATACCTTAATTGCAAAGGCAAGTGATTAGAGCATCCTTAACTCTTTTTAAAGACAGTCATGTTCAAACAGAACTTAAGTCTTATCAAGTAATAATGTGAATGTCAGTGAAAAAGATAATGAGTATGTGCAAGATGATACTGTAATCAGCAGTCCCAGAGCTCAAGAAGCAGCAGCTATAGTGGTTCCTGAAAGCACTGTGGGATCCTGCAGGAGAAATGGCAAAGTACAGCAAGACCACTGCCATTTTAGTAATAGGGCTGCAATTAAGACAGGATTGCTTTTTCCTTGTTTTGCACTGTAATTACATAAAACAGTCTTGATAAGATTAAGTGCTGTGATAACTTCTGCATTTTTACTTAGCTGAAAATAGGAACTGTATGTGTTTTTAGACAAGCAGATAATTTAAAATCTCATAATCAAGTTCATGTGTCAGGACTTATTCAAAGATTGAAATCAGTCAGATTCTGTTTCATGTTCAGGCATATAATTTTTGCAATGGAAAGAGACAATGCTTCCATAGCAACACATTAAATACAAGTCCATGCCGTGAGAGCTACTGACATTACTTTTACATGAATGCTCAACTATTTTTATGAAAAAAGGTTGCTTCACATATGTATATATATGAGTTATGTGTATGTGTGTGTGTGTGTGTGTGTAAACGTGTAAGTACATCTGGTATTTCTTATTGATGATTTAGTGAAACTTACTCTATATACCAGTGAAGCTAAAGAAACCCCCCCCGTCTCACATATTCTAAAAAATCTATTAATAGATGGACATTTAATAGCTGTACAAGTGTATCTTAATGAACCTTAGGATGGTATAGCTTTCCTTGTAATTGCTGACAACTATGTTGCTTTACGTTTAAGATCATGCATGCTTATCAGAGATGCCATTGACTTGTACTTGTTCTGTTTATTGATTACTTAATTAGTTTCCAAGATAGCTAATCAGGGACAAATTCAAGTGTTTAAGCATCTCTTGCTGTGTCTTTGAGCGCAAAATGATGGAGCAGCTGTTTTACTTGGAAAAATAAATTAACGCCAAGGAACTGAACTAGTTTAAATCATGGCATAGGGTACAAAGGTGGTATAGCAATATGGAAACGATTCGGGGGAAGCTATTCATGTTCCAAAAATTTGTGGGAAAGGAGGTTTTGTCAGCTTCCCAAATGATAATGCAAAGATCATTTCTCCGTTTACTTCCACACTATTGTTTACTAAATGTGGCCTTTAACAGTCAGGATTAAAAGGTTTTTGCTCACAACAACATCTAGGGATTTCTCTGTCACAGAAATAAAATCAAGCAAATGTCAACATTCTTAGTAGCGAACATTGTACATCACTGGTGAAACTGGATATATAATTGACTGTGGAGGGTGATATCTGTTTCAAAAATTTAAACACTGAGCTTAAGCTCACATGGTTTGGTTTGGTTTGGTTTGGTTTGGTTTGGTTTGGTTTGGTTTGACAAACCTAGAATATTATTTAATTTGCTCTCTTAAAGTGGCATTGACTGTCTATCTTGAATAAAATTTCAGAAAATATTGAGAAGAAAAACAGTTTCAAACAAAAAATTTGTATTTTTTTACTTAAAAACTTGATATGAAATTTATAGGTTTTCTGAGAGACTATGTTTCCTAATGAATTGTTCAACATATTTGGTGCAAATTCTCATCATTCGGGCTTTTGAATCTGCTTTATTAATCAAAGGGCTTGGCGTAAAAAACAATTTTTCTCAGGTTTTAATGAAGTATTTGATGTTAATACAAGAAAGAACTTTTACATAACTTTTTACATGGAATTCATCATAGAAGCAAAGAATCATAGAATGGTTTGGGTTGGAAGAGGACCTTGAAGATCATCTAGTTCCAACCTCAGTGCCCTCCCATGGGCAGAGGTAGCTCCCACCAGACCAGCTTGCTTAGAACCCCATCCAGTCTGGTTTTGAATTCATGCCTTCCAGTGGCCTCTGACAGTTTTACCAGGTGTTCAATGCACTTTTTTACAATTCTTTTTGAGAGATGATGAGAATAACACAGCCCATTAGGAGGGATTTGTCCAAGCCTAACACACGTTTTTAGCCCTTTTCCCAATATAGACTAAAGAGTCCAGTACTCAAGAGTATGTCTTCATTATCTGAGAAACTGCTCTGCTATGGTACCCACAGATGTTTAATATGAGAACAGAGCAACAGTGCTCCAGGCTCCTACTGCATCTGGTAGGCAAGAGAGAAGATAAGATTCGCTTGGCAATCAGTCTCACATTTATACTCAAAGGACACTAGACCAAGACAGAACTATATTAGAAGTAGAGAGGAAAAGTGGTGGAAAATTGAAGAAAAAAAAAATCTGAAAATCTTTACTGAAAATACTTTATCACGAGTGAGACTTTGAAATAACGAATATTTTTACTGTTGCCATAAAATCCTTATATCACATTTATTCTCAGCAAATATACCAGCCTATGTTTAACTTACAGAGAGATATGATTTTTTTTTTTTTCTAATGCAACATGCAAGCTCATGTCTATGTTATTTAGTAATGGATTGCTACTAAAATACTGATTCCTATGTTAATCCCTCTTCAAAAAAAATAAAAAACTTAGAAGAAAGCATGCCTGAATCTAGTGCTCAAAAGAGACTTTGCCTTCTAATTACCACTCACCAATATCTTGCCTAACATTCTGATATCAGTCAGAATATAGTATCAACAGAATTCATGATTTTGAAACTCCTTCAGTTGAGTTTTTTTGTTGAGTCCGACTTTTCCTGAACTATTTTTGCTACTGAAACCAGTAAGGACCCAGATTTAATTCTGACTTTGTGTTTGCATGAAATAAATTCAATATTTTTAATAGTAGTCCTATTGAAATACGTAACCAGGGTGGGTAAATCCTACATATGGGCAATTTTATAATTTAAGAAATCTAGAGGTTATTGTATTGATTGAAATCATATTTCATTTGAAAACTTTATTAGACTGAATTTAGCAGCTCTTAGAATAAAAATGTTTGGCTGTTTTTTTTTTACCTACAACAACAGAAGTGAGGTCAAGGTGTTTCCAGTGAATACCTCTAGTTGTTTGATTTCTTCATCTACTCCTTATTTAAAATGAACAGGCATAATAATTTCATAAATATGGACTTAAATTCAAATAAACATAACTGAATATGGGACATGGAGCAAAAACACTTCAGTAAATACTACCATTACACTGGTTTTTACCTGGTTTCTTTTTATTTCGAAAGAATCATTATCCTAGAACTAGTAGAAGAGGAAGGTATTAAAATCATATCTTTGAAGAAACTGAAAGTGAAGCATCTCCTGAAGAAAAACCAAATGTGTGTTGATTTTTCAACACAGTAATTGGCTAAAAAATTTTGTTGACAAAACAGAGAGAACACAGAAACATGATGGCATTGAAATCTGACAAAGAAAAAGAAATAATGTGAAACTTAAGGACAGCTACTAATAGAATCAGAAAATTGGAAGAGTGCAAGATTTGTTTGTTAGTATTTATGTGATTTGCGTGGCCAGATCTTGTAGTAATTTGAGGACATATAATACAATAGTCAGTGCAGGGTCATTTTAATCCTCTTCCAAACCCTAACTATAGACCAAAAGAGTAAAAATGGTTTGGGGCAATCATTTGTTCTCCCAAGTATACCGTGCATGCAAAGCATCATTTACTGTCAACACCAAGAGATTTCACAACACAGTTGGAGACTACATATTATCATGAGGCTGTCCAAAAGCCATTGGATCCAAAGGATGAATTTAATGAGTCTACTTGCAGTAAGCATCAGGTTCCAGCTCTAAATAAAGGAAACCTAAAGACAAGGGGAGTTTAGAAAAATTCAAACTAGTAACTGGGATGTAGATGAACGTTTGATCATTTTATTGTTATAGCTCAACAGCTATTTTTCAGAAAGACATCTGGCCAAAACAGTGATTTCTAAAAATAACCTGCTACACATTTCATTTCTTGATTCAATGGTATAATACACTAAAGAGATGTTCTGAAAAGTTGAAAAATTTGTTTAAATACCAGTCTAAGATGCTCAGTGTTATCTAAAGTAACATGTCTGTGGTTTCCTTAATTTCACTGCAGTTCTTCAAAACTACAAGCTTAAAATAGACAAAAAAAAAGGGCTTAATAAAGATCCAACATTTAATTACAGCTTGATAACCAACCTTTTTCCCCCCAGACTTAAAAGAGCTACATTTGAAGTGCATGGATAGAGATTTCAGAAGTGCATGACTCTATTCTCCCTAGTGCCACTCAGGAATCATATAGAGGTGACAATAGCAGGAGTCCTTCAAAAAGGTTCAGGAACAGCCAAGAAAAGTTCCTGGATTCTCCAGCAGCACAAGCAGGATAACGCTGGCTCACCCCATTTGCCAAGAGCATTTCAAAGATGATTCTCTATATCCCTGGAAATGTCTGGATTTGTGGATCCATGGCAAGCCCATGGCTTAGAAAAGGTCTTCTAGTGTTGCACAGTTTAATTTCAAATCTACCCCAGGTTTCCTGTCCCTGATAATGGACTCATACATAGCTTAGATTGTGCTGCAAGATGTACTTCATGAACGTCTGGTTTTAATTGCCAAACTGGCTTTATTGGTGAGCAGCTTTTCTCAGTATGATAGTTATCAACTCTACAGCTTCTGGGAAATCATAATATCTTTTCTTTAAGGTAAAAACAATCCACTAAAAGCAGATGGCTTGAATATTTTTTAGACTTAATAAATTAAAATTCTTCAGTCTATGCCTGAACAACTATATAATACCCTTCTAACTCCCCAAATTATTGAGTTTCAAATATTTAAATAAATGTCTTTTCTCAGTGGAAATTTTAGAAAGCTAAATGGCAAACATCTATTTGCAATTTGGTCATGTTTTACAAAGATTTAATACTGAGGAAGAACAGAATGAGAAAGAAAAAAATCAGATAATAATGTGATTTCTTTAAAAACCCAAACCTTTTTTCCTTTTGCTTTTTCTACAGAGATGCAAAAAACTGGAAATCCACTTTGGTTCTCATCCAGCAGAAATCATTCTCATGCTAAATTGACCTTTTCTTAGTAGAATTTAAAATCCTGGGGTTTTTTTACTGGAGTATATTAGATGTCTATTCCTTTATGGACATGCCTCAAAAATGCATTTTCTTAGTTAAGAAATGAATCTCAGGGAACAAAATAACCCCAAAGTTTACTGAGAACTGCACCTCGTTTTACTTTTAGTTATTGCAGTATATACGTCTGAAAGACATTGTTTTCAAAACAGAATTCCATGAAAGTATTGAACTGTCCAGCTTGCTATGTCTGAAAAAGTGTTTCCAGAGTCATGAACATAAATATTATTTTCTTTATGTTTGGAATGAGAAAAATGAAAACTATTCATAGATTCTAAAAGTTTTTAGTGATCTGCATTTAATACAGTTCCATATATTGCTTGCCAGGTGAGAGGAGAACACAGAAGTGTCAACATGGAAAGAAAAATCTCATTCCCCTCTTCAGTCTGCTTAACAAGAAATGCAGGGACAGCAGAATTTGCATTTGTGTACAGGTGGTCCTGAGGCTGTTCCAGTCCAACCTGAGGGCTGCTCAGCAGCTGCTGCCCAGGGGATTCCACAGGACAGCGCTGATGCTGCTTAAACAGCATTAACTTTAGCCCAGTTACCATGCACTGAGCTGTGCTAAAAATATGGTGCTGCAGAAAAAAACTGATTTTTGGCTGTTAAAGCCCTGTCCTCCTTTATGCTGAGAAAGCTCAGCAGAATACCCACGGAGATGCTTCTGAGGTCTATTAAGAAGGAACAGCATGGAGCTTGCAGTCGCATCAAAGATACTGTATCAGATCAGTGCTACATAACAAATTACCACAGTCTTAAATGGTGAGGAGAAAACAGCATGAATAAGGGAGGCTGATATAATTAATGTTTCCACTTTAATAGTTATTGTTTGGAGAATTTTAGTTTCACAATATAAGTAGCTTAAAGAAATACTTCTACTGGGTATTGTATTTTAGTGTTGACTTCTAGACAGTTGTTTGATACATCAAGTCCCAGCACTGATAATGATACTCAAAAGTATAAATATGCCACATCTGATCTTTTTCACTTGTCAGAGAACTATTTTTCCATGTATTATACTCACTGACTTTTGAAAAGCTTGTTGGTTTCTGTGGCATCCAACTAACATTCAAGCTTCTTGACACTACGTTGGGGTTTGGGGAGTTTGGATTTTGGTTTAGGTTTTTTTTGGTTTGGTTTGATTTGGCTTGGTTTGGGTTGGGTTTTTTTGGGTGTTGTTTCCTTTTGTTCAAGCAGGAACATAGGAACAATCACTTTAAAGATCAAAAATGTTCCTTTCTTAGTCTCTGCTTCCGAAAATGCACACCCGTCATGATGCAGGTGCTTCTGCCTGGGATTCTTCCAAAGAAATCCTCCCATCCATACTACCTGTATGTCAGGGGGGCATGTTCCAGTCATGCCAGACTCTTTTGAGAGACAAGACAAGAGCAATGGGCACAAATTGAGAAATGTGAAATTCCACCTGAACATAAGAAAAAGCTTTTTTACTGTGAAGGTGTTTAAACACTGTCACAGTTTGTCCAGAGAGGTTATAGAGTTCCCTCGGAGGTATTCAAAAGCCATCTGGACACGGACTTGGGCAAATTATCTGGCTGATCCTTGTGAGCAGGAGGGCTGTACTAGATGATACCAAGAGGTCCCTTCCAACCACAACAATTCTGTGGCTGGAACTCTAACTCTATGCTGTGATAAACAAAAATGACCTATGCAGCTTCTAGGAACTGAAATAGTTCAGTGAGTACTTGCTTGGAATTGCTGCGCCACAACCATCATGCAGCAGCTATTTAATCTTGGTTCCATTCTACTCATACCTGAAAATTTACTCTTGTGAATCCACATCTCTCTGTGGAGTTTACAAGCAGCTGAGATACACAGCAGTATTTGTGTTGAAATACAAACATGGGTGCAAAGTGACGGCAAGCAATATTAATCTGATTTTTACAGTTTTTGAACTACACCTGCAGTGTACATGCCAAGAGGCCAATTGATCCATGAGGGAGGATGAGCTGGGAGCTGAGAGTAGGTCCTGGCATGGGTAGGGCAGTGCCCTCCCTCATGATGCACCTGGGCAGAGTGCTGAGAGACAGGAACCATGGACAGTCCCAGACAAGGTGGGCTGACAAGTCAAGCCCAAGGTGAGCCCAAGGAAACCCTCAGGAAGGGAGACAAGACAACTGACTGTGTAGGTGCAAGGTCTATCCAGGAAACCCACAAAGCATCAGGAGGCAGGTCTGAGCTCAGGGGCACCTACAGCTTAACTCAAGGCAGGTCTTCACTTCCAGGCACGAGCTTGAACAAAACCCCTGTGCCTATGGGCAGATGGGGTAGATGCTAGCAGTAGATTCTACTTTTATTAACAGTTTGTGTTGTATGAGTGATCTGAAATAACTTTCATTAAACCAATTATTTTTGTAATTGTGTTTGATGCTTTTAGTCAAAAGTATTTATCAATCATTTATACAACATGTTTATTCTTTTCATTAGTTTTCTTTCCTCCTTTGAAAAAATGAAGTGATTTTTAGTTTTTCTCTTGGTAGCTGGCAGTTCTATTGCACATACAGAATTTCAAAGAAAAATCTATGTATTGCTTTGTTAGTTCTTCCTATAATAATGATAATAATAATAATAATAATATGTATATTAAATATTAAATATTAATCATTATTATTATTAATTATTATTATTTTGAAGCACAAAAGAAAGGAGGCAAGAATGAACTGCTTGTCTGTTTAAAAAATCTTCTTTGAGCTTCTCAGAATCTCATGCAAAAAAAAAAAAGCCTTGGAAATAAGAGTATATGGAAACAAGGAAAAATCAGATAATGAAGCACACCATAATTTTCTATGCAGCCAGCAAGAGCGTACTAGGAGTGTAAGTCAAAATCCTGTTCAGTAAAAAAAGATCTTTCATTGATTTTGTTGCCCNTTTAGTCAAAAGTATTTATCAATCATTTATACAACATGTTTATTCTTTTCATTAGTTTTCTTTCCTCCTTTGAAAAAATGAAGTGATTTTTAGTTTTTCTCTTGGTAGCTGGCAGTTCTATTGCATGTACAGAATTTCAAAGAAAAATCTATGTATTGCTTTGTTAGTTCTTCCTATAATAATGATAATAATAATAATAATAATATGTATATTAAATATTAAATATTAATCATTATTATTATTAATTATTATTATTTTGAAGCACAAAAGAAAGGAGGCAAGAATGAACTGCTTGTCTGTTTAAAAAATCTTCTTTGAGCTTCTCAGAATCCCATGCAAAAAAAAAAAAGCCTTGGAAATAAGAGTATATGGAAACAAGGAAAAATCAGATAATGAAGCACACCATAATTTTCTATGCAGCCAGCAAGAGCGTACTAGGAGTGTAAGTCAAAATCCTGTTCAGTAAAAAAAGATCTTTCATTGATTTTGTTGCCCCAAACAGTGCACAGGGCCAATCCACACACGAAGGTGAGATGTTTCTACTTTTTATTCTACTTTGTGCAAAATAGGGAGCTCAGTGGTAACCCAAAAGAGACTGGCTCCCTGATCATCAAAACCTTACACCATTTACACATTATAACAAAAAAGGCATCCGCTTTCATTGCTTCCAGATTACTTGACTTTTTTATTAATGAGTATTCAACCCCCTATTTGCAGGTTGTATCTCATGCTAATTACTGTGCATGTGCATTTCTTGCCTTCATTTGAGCGTAGGGTCTGTTTTGGGTAGGTGATCAACGAGTCCTAACCTCCTGGGTTGCTGAAATTACCTTTCCCCAGTTTCTGCTCAGTTCTGCTGACCCCACTCCTGGTGGCTCTCGTCCAGACAGCCCATTCATCTTGGGATTTTCTTCACTTTTCTGTGAAACAAAAGATTAGCCAAGCATACAACATCAATGATGCAATTGCTTAATCATAACTGTCTAGCTAGAGATACTAATGAACAACCGAAAAACAAATTGCAAAGTTTGTTTAAAATATTGAGGAGTTCCGATCTTGAGGGGCTTAATATTAACTTTAGTAGAAATAGTTCATGACCTCGTGAACACAATGTAAACAAATAGGGAAGAATTTTTCGTAAAAAGAGACATGTAGATATTCCAAGTCCAATTAATTCTTAGGTATGAACCAAAACTAGTGGGTTTTAGCCTCTTCAGTCTGATTTTTTTATTAGAAATAAATATTTTTTTCCACTGAACCAGCTTTTCAATGGCTCTTATTCTAGTTGTCACACAGTTTAAATACACAATGAACATTCATTACAGCAACATTAATCTGGCAGGCATTACACTTCAAATAATGGCTGCCTGCCTTAGTTCCTGGTTTCTCCTTTTGTAAGCATTAATTACATATGTCAACAACAATCAGTTTAGAGTAAGATAATTGCAGGTATGGAAAAAGGTTACTCTCTGCAAATACGTACTTGAAAGAGAATGTCTTCTTAGTATTAGGATTTTATTTACTTCAAGAGCTTCAAGAATTTGTTGGTCGCCCCTAGTTTAACTATATAAACAAAAAGGACTGTCCATTATAGTTTTTTGTGTATATGCTTATCACAATAACTAAGAGACTTGTTTGGGGATTTTTTCATAACAAACAAGACATACAGATGTTTTTTGGTGATTTGGAATGAAGTTAGAGATACAAATATTTAGATAATTAGAGATAAAGATATAGATATTTATTTCGCTCCAATATATTAAATGAACTACTCAATAGTGTGCCTTTTTCCAGATGCTTCTAACACTTTTTGTCAGGCTGTCTCAAGTTCAATAATTTTGATTAAAATTTCTAGTGCTAATGCCATTGCTCATGTATTTCATCACATAACTGCTCAGCATTCTGTTAGCTGTAGATCCTGTGTATGTTCCAGGGTCCAGAAACATGCCCTCATCAACAAATTTGGCATGGCTTATTTTTTAAATACTTCTTGTTTTAATTTCTCTTACCTAAAAAGTCAAATCAAGTGTGTCTTTGTTATCCAAGACAGATTTATATAAATATTGTTAAAAACGAGAGGTGTTATTTTGATGAAGCATTCATTATTTTTACCAACAGAAGGCCTTTCCAGATATCATACTTTTGCAAATTAGAAATCTTCTTGAGCTATTCCTAACCGACATAATGGAGAACGGATCATTATTTTGAAGTGATAATAAAGCTTCACATGCTGGAAGACTTCTTTCCTGTCACCACTTCATCTCCTTCACAGTGGACTTTTCCAGTTTCTTCAGTTTTTCTTCTCAGATTATGTTTTATAATCTTCTGATAATTCCACATACCTGTGGTTAGTATTAACCTCTTAGATTATTCCAGTTTCTCTCTGGATTTGTCCAAGACCTATCTCCTGAACGAAGCTTCACCAGCATCTAGGAGAATGTTCTCTGTTCCTTACAAAATATTTCTTTAAACCTGTCAGAGTGCCACTGATTTATCTTGAAACAATAGCATGATGTTATTTTTGTGCCAATCTGTAGTTTGTATAACTACAGTATAACTTCTAGGCCAGTATAACTTCTAGGTAATTTTTTGCTGCACTACTGCATACCTACATTTCCCCAAATATTTAATCATCTGCTCCTTAGAGCTGACTTTTTGTTCTTTTTCAGCTCAGCCACTTGTACAACATGGTAGGTCTCTGGAGGGGAGAGCATGAGTAGTATAGACCAAACATAATGTTCTTTAAATAGAGGAAAAGAGGTAATAAACAGGTAAATAAAAAGGTTAACTGTTAATTAAAAAAAAAAAAAGGAAAATAAAATCTGCAAGACAAAGTTTGCTTCAGAGTATCAGAACTGCCTCAAACCATAATTATATTTTTTTCCAAAGTAAATTATTACTGTGTAAAAATTTGTGATTATCCTTATGATAATGCATACAATATTTCTTTCTTGCATGCACTGAGTTCAGTCTGAATGCCAGGAAAAAACATAGGGAAAACTTTCTGAACATTTGAACTGTAACAGAGTCAAAGTAAAAAATTATAAGATATGAGACCTCTTTCAGCAGCTAAGTGACTACAGTATACATCACCAGTACAAGTTTTATACTACATAGAATTTCTAGAGCCTTTTTTTTTTCCTAGACCATTTTACTCAAAGAGTAGCTACAGAGAGAGGAACATATATTGCTATAAATTACATTTTTGTCTGCATGTATCTCCACCCTATCAGTGGTATATCTGGGGCATCTGGAAAGGGTTGTTTGAAAAGTTTCTCCTGTGATAACTTGTATTGAAATATCTGAAGCTGACGAGCTGAAGAACAGAGTAAGCTAAAATGGATAGCAAATATTAAGCTCAAATGTACAGCAATCTCCTCGTGTAAGCTGCTTAAAGCATATAAATATATGGCAGCTCATTATTAAGACCTTATCCGATTTAAAATTATGAAAGGATTTTTTAAAAGAGAAGAACTTTTTATCTACTCATGTAATCTACCAATGCAGTGCATTAATAAAGCATCCAATACTTTCAGGAAAGGTAGATAATTAGCTATTGGCACTTAGCTGCTAATGACAGCTGTAAAAGATATATTCTTAATTTATATTTTGTGCAGGTACTAATGGTTAAAGTTAGAAGCATAATTAGCATATTGGAACATGATGATTCATGCTGTTATTGATATTGTTGCAGTCAACTTTATGCTTCCATGCCAAAATTGTCATATTGATTATTATTTTGGCTAATGGTATGCAACCCTTACATCAGATTTCTGTCTAGACAGTAACAACTTCTATAAAATATTTACTAAGAGTCTCCATGACCCAGGATTTTTCTTGAAGCTTAGTTTTTCTTGCTTATTTTCACTTTAAAGACTGACAGCTACTGAAAATGCAGTGTGATTTTCTGATCTGGAGACCTTCAATAATCTTCTCCTGAAGGCTCTATTTTTCTGAATGTTATTTTCAATATGCAGAGTATATTAAGGAATGGAAGAATTTTAGCATATTGTGTTTATTAATCATAAAGAAGGTGCAGGGTAGTGGGGCTGTAAAGTACATTTCACATAAGTAGAAATCTAGCTGGAAAAAAAACATCTTAAACCAGATATCTTGAATAGAAAGAATGCATTTTTTTTCTTAGCATATTAATTCCATCAGACCTGAGGGATTAAGAGCTAGATAATATTTCATGTGAGGAATACCTATGCAGAGAACACTAAAACCTGTCTAGTTCTAAACAGGTTTTGTTTTCGACAAAAAACTGCCTATCCATATATTTAAATATTATAATGGTGATCCACCACAGGCATCTTTCTGGAAATGGGAGGTCCAGAGGATAAGAACGTGCTCCATGCTTCTGGGATGATCCAATTCAAGTGTGATGCACAGGGGTTACACTAGAAACACAGAGAGGAAAAGAGAGAAAAATGCACATCCTGACATTTGAGGCAGCTGATTGACATCTAAAACAAGCGAATGTCAAGACTGTGGACAATTTTTCAAAGAATTGTCATTCTTTAATAACACAGCTATCTATGTGATGATATTTGGACACAAAAATGCTGTTATGAGGGCATCTAGTTTGCATAGGCTGTTGGACCCATATTTGAACTGAGCCCATATCCTTGAATTTCCGGGGAAGGAAGTCCAAATGCAGGGAAGGAAACCCAATAACAGGAACTCCCAGTACGTTCACATCTCATCCAGAAAAAAATAGGTAATCAGAATTTAATATGGCTTATGAACCACATCTGCCCTGACTGCTGGATGTAAATGTTGATTAAGGAACTGGTAAATGGGGCAATAATTCACTATGGTTAGGAAATAAATTATGGTATGTGGAATACTGGAGATGTTCTTCAACTGCTTAGGAAAAAAAAAAAAAGACAAAGCAATCCATTATGAGGAACAGAGAAAAGAATATTTAAGTATTTCTTTATTTATTCAAGTTAAACTGTCCCCAGGTAAGGTTTCTCACAAGAATGAAAATAAGAAGGTAATTTTATATGTACATTTGAGCCAAAGAAAACATCTTTCAATCTCACATTGTGTGAGATATTGCTAGCAGAGTGTTTGTATGTATTTGCTACAATTGAAAATGCCAGCTGAATCAATACCCACCAGTGTGCTCATTAGCTATGAGAATCCATGTGAGTGTGACTTGTCTTGCATATGTTTTTGGGAAGGTCTATTTGAATTAGTAACCTCATGTGCATGCAAACACATGCATTAGAGGAAACAAGCATATTTGCTGTCTACTGTTCATCATTTGTCATTCTTCATTTTTAAAAAGTTTTGATCATCCAGTGAAGGCACCAACATTGCTATGTGCCTAAGGAGACCAGTAAGAGAATGTAATGACCAACAAAAAGCTGAGTTCAGTGACATTCAAACACCTCATAGGATTAAATATTTTCTTTTATTTACTGAATACTTGCTATGACCACACAGCATATTTTAACGGTTTATTGACAAAAAGAAAAGATATCGCTGCAATTTGGGAGATTGTTTTCTTTTGGGGTTTGGGTATTTTATGTTTGTTTTTAATATTTAAATTGGCTTAACAATTTAGACTGCAGTCTTTCTAGGTCAAAAAGTTTTCCTCACATTAAAAACATACCAGTGTTAATACTGAAGAAATAATAACAATAATCAAAGTTCCAAGAGGGACAAAGTCAACTGTACACTTGTAGAGAAACATCTTACTACAACATTATTTCTAGCTACAGAAAGAGAAATCCTCACGATGGAACATGAATGCCGAACCATAGGAGAGGGTCTGAAGTCACAGATCACAGTACTGAGGTATTTGTAGACATACACTAGCTTTGCACTGCAGTCAGGCCTAAAACAAAGTGAAAATGCTGAACAGTTGAATTCTAGTTATAGCCAAGTGGAGACACTTTAAAAATAAGGGAGTTGGGTTTTTTTCTTATTTTATCACTGGTATTTTTTCTTATCTCAAGCAAACCTCTATCAAATTAGCTCGCAAAAACCCTGGAGACCTACTGAGCTGATACTTGGTTTGGTTGCTACAGCCTTCTTCCCAGTATTTAAAAAAATAACTAGCAAAGAGACTGAACTTCCCAATCTCACCAGAATTGCTTTAAAATAACAGGATGGTGGGGAATCCTATTTCATGCATGTCTTGTTTTAGGAAATAAAAATAAACTATAACTTTTCTGCTAGGAATCAGTAAAAAAGAAGGCCATGTTGAGAATAGCTAGAGGATCCCCTATAAATTTAATCAATAAATGTGTTTCAACCTTTACTTGGAAACCTGGAAAAACTAAATACTTCTACTGGGCAGTCATGAAAGCTGATGTTTTCTCCTCTTGTGAGCTCTCAGTCAGGAACAAAATCCTTATTGATGGAAAAGGAAAAGAAAATGGATTTTGGAAATAATAGCCAAGGATACTAACAAATAAAAGAGATTTATTAACAGCCTTGCAGTTTCTTGGGCAGCAGGTTTTTTCTTTGTATTCCCATTTATCAGACAGGGCAAAATAATAAAAGACCTTTCATGTGAATTGACTGGAAAAAATTAGGTTTTGATTTAGAATTTTTGTTAATTCAGTCTCAGTTCAAATGAAATTGACCCATACTCCTCCTTTAAAATAAAATTTTAAAAAAGCTGTGTTAAATTTTTCTTTCTAGGGCAGGTTGCTTAAAATTATTGAAACAGGCATCTCCAAAATCAGATGAGGTTACTGCATCCTTTATGGATGCAGTGCCATCTCAGCTATAATGCTGGGGCATATATTCCTTTAGATGCATTAGTGCAGTGGATCTGAGGACCCTTGGCAGGATCTGTTTCAGAGACACAAGATTACAGGTGTTTGTTCAGGCTGAAAAAATTCAGGTTCTTCAGCCTCTTATGATGTCTCAAAGCATACTTGAAGCTCTCCACGGGGCTTGTTCCAGTCTGATTGCTCTAGTTTGTACTAGAGAACTGCAGCTTGGGTACAGTACTCTGGTTGCAGCTTCATAAGCACAGAATAAAGGGGAATAATCAGCTCCATTTACCTTCCCCAAACATCAGTATAAAGGAGGATCTTATCCGGGCTGGTATGAATCTGTTGTTTCCTTCTGCAACTTAGTCTCTGGTGTGCAACTAAGTCCTTACCAGACCCCTACAAGTCTTCTACGTGTAACAAAAGCACTCATCATCCAAATATTAAATAATTAAGGTTTTTTTAACTAATAGTTTTTACCTTTAGAATACTTCAAGCTCTCACTCCCTCTGTGACCTGTTCAAGACTACACAGCCAAGTTCTCTCCACAACATCACTGAAGATCTAAGGAGGCCCTATACTGCCCCATAGTCTCAAATTAAGTGTGTGTTTTGTGTCTTCTCCCTACTCATAGTCTGTAATCTTGTGTCGCTATAGGACACAAGAAAGAACCACTCTGACACCTGCTAGTTGAGCAAAAGAGAAGAAGCAAAAATTTATTGAGTTCCTTATAAGTTTCTTAATTCGACAAGGGATTGGAGGGACGGTGTCACTTCCTCTCCAATCTCAGTGGACAGAAAGAATGCTTGTCAAACTTCCCCTCACCACAAAGGAATGAAAAACAGAAAGGACAGTTAAATAAACATTGTCTATTATTTACATGAAAGCTGTGAGAATCTGACTCCAAAAAATGTAAATTATCAGAAGGCTAACAAAAACAGGGCAACAATCTTGAATCTTTTTTTACAGAAAAACTAGGAACTAATATATATTGAGATACTATTTATTAATTTTACCCCTGGCAGCAGTATCCAAACAGAACAAACACAATTTTGACCTTCCTTCTGGGAAAGACAGATGCTTAAAGATAAAATAGTCCATGCAACTCTTAAAGTGAAGAACCTTTCTGAAGATTATCTGTCTATGTAGCTATTGTACCTGGATACATATAATTTGTGTCATTCCCTTTTGCCTATATGATACCAGTCTGGGATAAGCGTGAGAGGGTTTTGATAACTTTTCAGTACATTGCAAGAAAAAGAAATATGACAGAAGAACATATGTGATAAATTAAATTTGACATGTTTTTTATCTATATAAAATGGATTCTGAACAGCTGGTAATTGCAAATATTTTAGCAGTCATTTTTGATGCGGAATATTGCTTCTGTGCTCAACATTAATGAGATGTGAGTTGTACTTCATCAAATTGACAGTTCTCAGGTTTTTTTGATGAGCACGTGATACATTACTCAGAACAGTGCCTAATGGATACATTTACCTGTGAAGAGAAGAAGAGATTCTTAGTTTCATTACCTGCTAGTGACATACTCTGGACATGTATCACAAAGCTGTGCAAAGAAATTTATGGGTACATATAAACACAATAGATAGAAAAACTTTGGGTAAAAAGAAACGGAAAAAATATTCAAAATAATAAAAAAAAGTGAGCATTTCTACTTAAAGGAATAGGAAATAAAATTAATATTTTAAAAAGAGTGGGTAGACATAGAATTTATTAAAGAATTCAGGAACATTTTCCTTTATTGAATGACTAGGACTTCCTCTTCTGTAAGACTTTCTGCAGCTGTATTTATTTTATTGATTCTGTATTGTTGTTACTGAAAAAAAGAAGCTGTGATGATACATGAAAGTAGCTGTTGCCTCATTAGAATTTTCAGAGGGAAGTCAGAGGGATTATTCAAATATTTAATGTTATTCGCTCACATAAGCAACATTATTGTCTTTGATTTCACCATGAAAGGAATACTGTTCATACTCAGGTCTAGGGAGATGATTACAAAGACATCCCCAATTGCCCTAGTCAGATGCATATATGATTTTGAAGAGATCTGCATACGGTCAGTGGTTGAGCTTTCATGTCTCAGCACTGCAGTTCTTGGGGTTTTTTAATGTTTTTTTAATTGTGAGTCATGGTTGAATGTGCACACCCTAGCATGTAAAATTAATCTTGCCATCCTTACCTGTATCAGGGGGCTAAGGCTTTGAATTTCTTCTTCTGATGGTGAACCTGAAAAACAGTGAGGAATATCCCAATAGAAGAAATGGGACAGTAGAATAGAAATTTATAAATTGATTTATCAACTCTGCTGATGGAGACTGAAAAGGTAAACATTTGATGTAATGTCGTGCTTCTAATTTCCAAAGTAAAAGTATATTAATATGTAAGTATGCACATTCTATCAGGTGAAATTGGGAGTTTTGTATAGTGGGTCATGATCACAGTATAGGAAACTGGTAAATAACCAACAGCCAAGTTTGACACTCTGCAGTGCCAAACTCCAATGGGATGAAATGGAGATATTTTGAAAAATTTACTTTGGTTTCTTAGAAAAAGGAATTGCTGTACTTCTAATTTCTCTGAATTTCATTACAATGTAATTATTAGAACAGTAAATGAGAAAAAAGGGAGGGGATGTGTTGGAGGGATTCATTTGCTGAAAACAAAAATTAGGATGTACTGTGCAAATGCAGGGGACTCAGACAGGAAAAACTGGATGTCCGTTAGCACTGGAGTAAAAGAATTTGGATAAAACTCAATAATGAAACCCCCCAATATTCCATTTTATTTTCTTTGATTTCTTTTTTCCCCTCTTTCTACCTTTTATTTTCCTATGTTTTTGGTCGCACACCTGTTTTAAAAAATCTGTGTACATTACTTATCACAGGTCATAAGCTGAATTCAAGTATTTTCTGCCTTCCCCTGTGTTCAGAATGTAACCATACATGAGGGTAGCCTGTGCCCAAGGATTCCACAGCGCAGTCCAGAAGTTAACTTTATCAGCATCCAAATTTACTACAACTCTCCAAATATGAAAAAAACCTCACTATGTTGACCTCTATAAGTATATTATTTCTAATGTAGATAAAGGATTGGTAGTGCTGCAATGCTGACGATTCCAGAAACTCAAGTTTATAGTGTAGGTATTCAAACCAGTACAAATATACAGCAGAACAATCTCGGGCATTTTAGCCTTAGTGAAATCTGATCCTGTTGTCCGCATATCCATTAGGGAATTAAAAAGGTCATTAACAGCAGTACTGATAGATAAAAAAATATATTCATTTCAGAGAGCCACTGGAAGGAGTGTCCTGAAAATTATTGCCATCAGGTTTTGGATTAGTTTCCTCAAACGAGTTATGAGGAGCCTGAACATGTTACAAAACAGATCACTGGCTGCTGGTGACAGCAGAGCATACGGTATTCTATCATCCAGAAAATCCCTTTGGTTTAGATATTCTTCATTAAGGGATGTTTTCACAGAAAAAGAAAGGAAGCCATGTGTTACAGAGTACGAGGATACTAATTTATTTGGCATTGATGGACTTAATATTATTGACTGTTTTAAGTTCTACGTATAGACATTCTAACTGTGTTTTCTAAATTTTGTGTATTTAGTAGTACAGCTCATCAAGCATAGTCCTGGTAAGTCCATAGTATCTATTTAATTTTTATCAATAACTTTGAAAAAGAAAAAAAACGTTATATTGGAAAAAAAAATCAAATATATGTCTCTGTGGAAAAAAAATAATAATAAACAAAATTCTTTCTCACTCATACAACTCTTTATTCTTTTTTACTTTCTGGAAAAATCTAATGCTGCATAATAAAATAGGACTGGGAAGTCTTCCTTGTCATTTCAGGCAATTGCCTTATTTACAGTAACACCATCATAAGAATCTCTCAGATAAGTGACAGAAAAAAAATTCTGGAGCTGAAAGATCATGGGAGAGAACTGAACAGTGCTGAAAGCAGAATAGTACCTTAGCAGCCATCAGGCCTGTGAATCAAACCACAACAATGTAATAACATGATAGCTAGGTGAATGTAAGCTCTCAGGATCTTATTTTCAATTTAGGATCCAATAAATGGAAAACATATATGCTTTAAACTTGCTAGATAACCAGTCTATGTTGCCACAAATCTGAAATCTTGACACATTTGCAAACATTCACTGTCATCTAAAATTGGGAAAACCCCTGATTTGCTTTAATTCTCTTGGTCTCATTTTACTTTAAGTGAAATTTCTCTCCAACTTCTACATCTTCACAAAGGTGTTAAGGATGAAAAAAGGCACTGGAGACCTTTCCTCATTTTTGATGACATTGAAAATGATTTTTTAATACCACAACACTGATTTTTTACACCACAATGATTTTTTAATACCACTGAATTTAATTCCTAAGACTGAAAGCTTCCTTCCAAGGAACAGAGACACAATTCCAAAGTTCATTGCATTTTTAAAATACATTCTGATTTATGGCCACAGTTCCACCCCATGAAGACCTGACTTAAATCTATGGGGGCAGGTTATAAAAAACCTCTACAGGAGTTGATGAATGCAGGTAATTATTTTTTAAGTCTAACATCTCTTCAAGCATTCTGCTTGTTGAACCCAGATTCATTTTTTAAGCAAATAGCAATGCTATGAAGATTTTACAGGTTTCTGCTATTAGTATAGGAGAGACAAAAATTATAAATGCAATTTTAATTTCTGTATCAATAACTCTATTTTATAAAGGTTTAAGGTGCATAAATATTAGATTCTGCTCCTCAAATGAATGCAGTTAAATAAGCAGTAGTGATAATTATGCTGTTTCTGAGCACTGATTTGGATGACCTCAGCAGATTGCAGAGCACAGCTGCAAACTGAAAGGTGAAATATATGACTTTTAATGGATCACAAGAATCTGCTGTAGCATTCCTTAAATTATAATTCCTGAATCTGTTTTTTTTTTAAATAAAATAAAAAATTAACCTTCCAAAGTCATGATTTTTTTTAATGGTTATAAAATGAATGTTTTGATTAGTCATTTCCTGTGAGTTTGTAACTTGTATTTTGCTTACAACTCAGCCACAAACTTTAACCATAAACTTCAGACATTAATTCATTCAAACTGACAAGAAAATATTCCAGTAATTTGCAGATCTTTGTGCTACAAATTTTAAGAGAAATAATATATCATGACACATAAAATTAAGTCTCGTGGCAGTGCTGCACTGTTGGGGAACTTTTTCACTTTAGGAGACTGGCAGACTCCAGATGAGGCACAGTTGTACTTCTTTGGAATTGTGCTCTAGGAAAACACCTTGTGGTTGCAAAAATAACTAAATACTGATTTTAGTCCTACTTGTATTTAGCATTTTTTGAAACAAAGAGGAAAATCAGGAAAAAGGAAGTAATGAAATTTCAACTCAAAAAATTTCAAAATTTCTGCTGTTATGCTGCTAAAATTTTAGAAATTTAAATCATTTAGCTGAAAATTTTTCTCTCAGTTCAGAATGACTGTGTGATCTCAATCCTGCATAGTCCTGATATTTTGGCTGAAGTTAGTAAGAACTGTAAAACTCAACATTTTTCCCTACAGGAAAATGATACACATAACATATCTATTACATAATGTTCCTCTGAAACATGTTAAACAATCCCTCTATCCTCTCTCTTGCTCTGTTTCCTATGGTTTTAAGCACAAGTGTTTCAGCAATACACACAGAGAAAGAAAATTTCAGTGCCAGAACCTAGAATTTTGTGACTCCTTTTAGGAAGGCATGTATGCAATCTCAAGTCTTGTAAGTGTAGCAATGAAAGATTATTTACAGCATGTTTAAAAGTCATTTGATATGCCTACATTTGTTGCCCTTGGTTTTGCTAAGCCTTCTGTTTTTAACCTTGGAGTCAAATTCTTTCACACAGTTTTATGTAAATAATAGCCAGTGTTTATTTAACAGTATTTTCTGTTTTTCATTCCTTTTGTGATAAAAAAATTTTGATGAGCATCCTTCTTCTCCAGTGGGATTGAAAAGGAAGTAACATGCTCTCCAATCCCTTGTGGAGTTGGGACGCGTACAAGAATGTGAGATATGTCAATAATAAAGATTATTCCCTCCTTTCTGCTGAACCTGGCAAGTGTAAAAGCCTCTTTATTGTGTCTTCCCAGACACATACGTTGTACTCCCACAAAGTTTTTCTTCTGGATACATTATTCAGTGAAACTGATGACGACATGCTATATAACACCAAAACCTAGTTAGTAATTCTGTATGACTAAACAGATGAAAATAAAAATATACATGATTCTGGATGTATTAGCACTCACCTTTCAATAGGGTCATAGAAACAACCAGGTAGTAGTGTTTGGGTGACTACTTATGGCCATACTGTTACATCACAGATATACTCTCTTAAAATACTACGGCTGTGGTTTTCTTTGTACTCCAATTTATATGTGGGTTGAACTAGACATCCTCAAATAGAATTTAATCCAGTCTTTTCCTTTTTTTTTTCTCTCTCTGTGTGTTCTACTTTCCACATCTTTATGTCATAGCCCATTCTTTAAAAATGAAAGTTCACTGTGTCATTTTGCCTCCGTCTATTAACTCCACTGCAGTCCTGCCTGTTTTATCTGCAAAAATGTAGCTCATCCTCAGGGTTTCCAGCCAGATGGACTACTGCTAGTACATCGAACTGGCAGCCAAGAGGTCTCATTTCTGACAGGCACAAATAAGGATTAGAAAAGGAATTTTCAGATACAGAAACTAAACAGTCTTTTAAACAATGCTGTTTTTCCCACACATTGCCTTAAAAACTAGGAGTCCATTCTTCTTTATTTTGCTTGGGAGACTCATAAACAACATACCATAAGAATAAGGTTTATATTTTAAGTAGTCTATTGAAAATGTAGTTATTTCTCTGACTGCTTACAAACTTACTTCCTCTGTAAAATCTGAAATGTATGAAATATTTTTTTCCTTACTTTTACATTCTTATCATACTAATTGCATCTGCATCTTATTCTGCTCATTACCATCTTTTATGCATCCTAATTACTCATTTTTAAGGCTACTGACCTAATTTTGAATGTGAGAAATCAATTATTTTTCTAGAATGATCAGCTGGGGGATTGCTGGTTTTTTTTTTTTTCTTTAACTTCTTCCAGAAATAAATATTTTAAACGTTTAAGACAAAATTTACTGTTTTAACTAATAAACCTTTAGTTTGTCTTTTAGAAGATGGGAATAATGTCCTTATAGCTTTTAGACTTTTGCCTTTTAACTGAAAAAGCTTTGTTGGTGATGTGCAGTACTCATATTTTTTCTCTTTTCTGAGAAGTTTAAGAAGGCATCACTGTATTCTTAAGTGGCTTAAGGGATGGAAGTCAAATTAGAGGAGATAGGGAGAAGAGTAAACTTTTTTCTTAGCACATAACATCTTTCCTATTTTGAGCACAATCACAGTAGAATGCACGTATTTCAAGGCTTAATAGTTCTACACTCAAATCAACAATATTGCTGTTTCTCTAAGAAACATCCCATTGTTTTTGTACCTAGACAGCTGAACAGGGACAAGAATCAATATCTAGAAGGAGCATATGATTGCACATTCTCTTCATGGTGTGGTCTCGGGAGTAAAATGCACTTGCTGATATACTGTTATTGGTTGGCCATATGTTCTGGTTCTGTTTATGTAGAAATAAACATCCTGGATGTGCATTGACATTTGAAAGTTGCATTCCCACTTACATGTAACATATGCATTTCAGTCAAGTTATATATTCAGAGCATTTAGCACATTCTCATTCTTAAGAGGCAAAAAGAAGATCCAGATTGTAATTTGATTCCCAGCATTGTTTTTCCCTCCTTCTCTATGCATAATTATTTTATAATGATGAGAAAGACTGACACTGAATCCTAAAATAATGAAAGTCAGTGTAAAATTCCTATCAGAATTGATATGCTTTGCATTAAGTTGCAGAAGACCAAATGTAGCAGAAATGTGGAAACAGGCGAAACATTTCTTAGAATTAAATGACCTACAAGATGACTTGTCATGAACCCTGGTCATCATGATCAAAACAGAATCATACAGGGGTCAGGACAATATTAATGTCACTTAATAGACAGACAGGACTGATGGTTTGGAATGCCAAATAAATGACAACATACTGAAAATGGATATTAAATCACTATTTTGTAGAGTGGAGTAGGAAGGTCGGTAGAAAAGACCGTGACTAGTATACTAAGTATTTGAGAGGGAAGTTTATGGTCAAAATAATGCCAAAGGATTGTCCTGTAAAAATAAATAAGGAGTTTGAGTTAAGACAGCAAATAAAAACTGTTCCAGATTTAATTGTTCTTTAAAAAAATCAAGTAGTGCTTGGACTGAAGAGATGTAATAAGTCCTTTACCCCACTTTATCAGATCAACCCCTCTTGATAACCGGTGCAGGGCATGAACTAAAATTTTTAATGGATCTATCTGTGTAATATACTTTTGTTAAAATGATCACAGGTAGCTAATGTTAGAGGTAAAAGACAAAAAACCTCAATGTTTAAATTGACTTCTGGCTCAAGGTGCCAGTTTCTGATACAGGTGAAATTAGAACTTTTTGCTGTTTTGCATAGTTACATAGAAAGATGGTAGACAAATAATTCACTTACAGGGATTACATTATGAAAGAGTTTCCTGAAACTTTATGATTTGATGCAGGTAAAAATAAATTAGAAAAAGAAAAGAAAAAAAAAGATACTGAGAATAGGAGCCTAAAGAGAGTTCATGGAGTCATTGTTATTGGCAAACTTTTCTGAGACAGTAGATGTTGAATATAAATACTTCATGTTAAGTGTTCCACTCACAGAGTTTACGTGATTCTAGAAAATAAAGTAGAGGATATAAGCAAATGAGGAATGGTGGATACTTGAGGAGAACCTATACTTCCATATCTTGGCTTAAAAGAAAAGGAAGGTGCTATGACTAAACTGAAGCAGGAACATTTGTCAAGAAGTTAGGACCTGAAGTCTGTGGACAGGTGAGGTAGTATGTGAAAATAAATGAGGTGTAGAAGATACTGACAGTAGAAGGAGACTGTGCACATAGAAATAGAATAGATGAAAACTAAACAAGCCAAGAGAGAAATTACAGTTAACAACATGCGAAGACTTCGGGGTATTTCTGTTAAAACTTTCAGAGAACTAGTTGCTTTCTGGCACTGTTTTTAATTTTTATATATGTGTTTTTCCATATTAAACAATTAAGTAGTTAAATATTAAGTGTTATGATGATTGCAGCTCATGCTGATCCAAAATATAAAAAACAACCATGACTAACAGTCAGATAGAGCAAAAATTAACAAATGGGAAAATTTACCACTGCAAATAGTAAAAAAAAAAATCCAAACACATAATTGCAAAAAACCAGATTGTAGAATTTCTGTTTATAGGTTAGAAAACAGTGAAGAAAATATAATAGAGTACTGCTAAAACTCTTGTGGTTGTTCCCTTTTCAGGTGCCCAAGCGGATGCACATTAACAACTTCTTCATAATAGTAAGCATTATATGTATACATGTAACTATCATAAACTTTAAACACTCTTTCTGATTACTTATTCAAAATTTAAGCCACTGTATTTTCCAATTACATTCTGACAGTGTTAGCTTGTATTTCTTATAAGGAAAATTACGGCTGAGATTCAAGGGAACGAAAGCTGAAATATTGAAATCTGTGTATTTGTTCAGTCAGTTTAAGACAAGAGGAAGATTTTCAACCTAAAAGTTTAAAAGACTGATAAATATCAACTAGGAGGAAATCGAGGGAGAATCCTTACAAAAAAGCACTTCTTGTTCCTGCATCACTTTGTCTGACAATACATATTTCAGAGCATATATTTTAGCAGTTGAAATAGTGGGGTCATTTGAGAATCACTCCAGAGACACTCAAGAGATATCAATCAAGAGATACTCAAGAGATATCAACCAAGAGATACTCCTTTCCTTGCTGCCCCATGTTCCTAAAGATAGCTTCAGTTATATCATCTGCTGAAGCACTGTTCTTCTTCTACTCTCTTGTTATCGACAATAATGGAAGCAAAATGAGAACAGAAAATTACTGCCATGTCTGCCTTACTGTGCCAATTTCTCACAGGCTGAAATCTGAGCCTGGCTAAAGATACCTATATGTTCAAACTATATTAAACGGGGTGCTGAATCAATTTTCTTCTGTTTCCAAAGCAGGCATTCTTTTCAAATTCATCAGATGAATGTGTTACACCTTGAATTATCTCAATATACCACCAAGCCAATTCCACATCCAACATTTTCTGAGTGAGAAAACACCCAGTGATGCCCCAAGGAACAGTAATGTGCTCAGAGCGCAGCTGAGACACGCAGGTTGTACACAACAGATGGTACTGAGCATGTGTTTTAGGCAGAGCTGCATGACATTTACTCTAAAAGTGCTACTTTTTCTTAATATATTTCCTCCGTGTTTTCACTCCACTGTCAAGTTTCATTCAAAAGCTGGAGAATATTTGCTCCAGACAGGAAACCTGGGAAAGAGCCCTCTTTGGCAGGAGTCACTTTTTCCTCTCCAGCTGTGCATTAACGCACTGCAGGGGCATTTCTGAGTGGTAGTTTGGAAATTAGAACTTCTTATTTCTCAGTAATAGGACATTAGTTGAAAACAAGAAAAAGTTGAAGGAAAAACAGTCTACCAGATTCTGTGCAGGAAATTGCTTTGCTAGTCGCCCATTAAAAATACTTCTAAGTGTGACATCCTGGCTTAGGCACCTATGAAAGATTTCCCACTGCACAGAATAAGTAAATAATTTCTTTCTGAAATCGTCAGTACATTTAAGAAACTTATCAGGTGGTGAAGGCAAAGGACATTCAACATCCAAGCCAGATCTTTGCTGTTTGTGAGCACCAGGTACCTCTGCACTGTCAGGTACAAATGAGCTATTTAGCAATCTTGTCATACCTGCACTCCTAAAGCTCTGAGTTTACAGCAGATATGCTAATGTGAATATAGCCTCTCCTGCTTTATGTTGATTCACAGTCTGCTTTGTATAAATATTGAAGGGATTTTAGATTTGACTTTTGGGGAAGATTGCCTTTTAAGGGTAGAAATTGTGATAAATCTCTGGGAAACTTGAGAACTGTAGTGAGCAGAGTATGGTCACAGCAGTCCTTGACCTTCCAATAAGTCATTTTGTACAACATTTTCATTGTTGTACATGTGTTTCTTGCCAACATTTCACAAAAACACTTATGTCTGAAACAGCTCCCTAGTGTGGAGATATATCAAGCTCCATTAAAAATGAAGCCAGCTGTACTGTTTATAGGTGTATTAGATTTTTAAAAATTTTTTTGAATGAAATTTTATGTGATAGATGGGAGAATGTGGTCTTTTGTGACAGTTATTTCTGAGAGTAATCATTGTCAGGGGCTTAAAAGCAAAGGGCTTGCAGTTTGTAGAACTTTTTTTCTTTAAGCTTCAGATTCTTCCACTTATGTTGTTTCATACTTGTAACTTTCACTACTAAAACAAACCAAAAAAAAATCCTCCTCTGGAGAACTGGGAAAGGCAAAGAATAAATCTAAAATCCAGTGCCAAAACTAAACCCCCAAATCCTTTCTTAAATTAAAATACCTTGCAAGCAAGGACATTGTCATTGAACACCGATGAACACACTGTAGGCACAGAAAAAAGCTTATTCTTCTAACTTTGTGCCATTCAAGGATTAGAAAATACTCCAGCAACTTCTCTCCTATGGTCTCCACAACTTTTGATCAGCACCACAACCAGGAGTGGTCCGAGTAGGACAGATCTGCCTGGGATGCAGGAGCTGATGTGCATCTAGCCTCATCTCTGCAGGCTTCCGGGGCTGTCATCCTCTTGCTTTTCAAAGAAGGGAAGACAAGGCATCTCACTAAGGTCTACACTTTTTTCCCCAGAAGGAAGTTTAAGTTTTCAGACAAAACCTTCAATCATAAGATTCTGTAGGAATCCAAAAGTTTTATATAACTTCAAGGGGTAGCTTCTTTCTCTGAGGGAAAGTTTTTTTCCCTTACTAAGGTAATTCAGGATTAAACAAAGCACTGTCCCAGATGAATCTGATAAGCAACCAGAAGTAAGTCCACAAATATCTTATTGCAACCTAGTCCTGCCTTTTTCTTTTGCTTCCTTTGAGAACTAGGTAATTGTCACCAGGGCTTGGGTTGAAAAAGAGATTTCTTCTATCCTTCCAGTGAGCATGGAAAAATGGTAGAAAAATTAGGTTTTTAAAGCTCATTTTGTGGATTAACTTTTTGCAGACCCAAGGTGGGAGGATTTGGTGCTATCACTGAAATACTGATGACCATGTCCATTAGAGAATTTTTCTTCTGTACAAACCCTCTTAGCTGAGGTCAGTTCCTTATTCCCATTAGCTGGCTTGTTTGTTTTCCCTTCTCAACCAGAGGTTTGTTGTTTGGGGTTCTTTTAAAGATTAATGTAATTATAACAAGAATGTTCTGAGTTTAAATTGTTCTTACACTAACTTGATGTAGTCAATATTTCCTACATATTCTTTCTCTAAAAAGAAACCCAACCAAAAAAACTCAGAAAGAAAATGGAGGGTCCCTGATGTCTATATTAGTATGTCACTGTATAGTAGACTCTATCATTCCTACATACAATTTAAAAAAAGATCCCATGTTGTTTAACCTTGCTTAAATCATGACAGCAAATGAGGTTAATTTAAATGAACTGCATAGTGCTATAAATTAGTAAATAAGACAGGCAATTAACCAAATTAAATCTTATTGGAAATTGGCTGCTGCCATCTGGAAATTTTTTATTAGGCTTTATGGCTGGCTTGACCTTTAGAGTGCAACTGGCAGGATTTTTTATTTCTCTAAGAAATGCTTGGCTTACAAGAATGAAGTATTTGTAAAATATTTTTTCGTATTCCTGTACTTGATGGATAATTGTAGTGGGATATAAAATAGTCCTGTCAGTGAAGAGGAAGTTGAATAGGTATGGAGTTTCTTTCTGCAAAATATGAGTTACTTGTCTATGTGCTGGAATCTGATTTTCTGTGGTTGTTTTTTTCCCTCTTATACTAACGATACAGTTTTCTAATACACTGTGGAATCTATTACAGTAAGATTGGCCTTTATCAGTCAATGTCTAAGATGTTTAATTTTTTTAAAATTTGCTATCCTTTAAAATATACAGAAAAATCAGAGTCATGAGTATTGATGTTTTAAGGTATCATTTCTGTGGTACCAAAACAATTTTCTCTATGAGCAGCTTCAAAGAGTGTTATCTTGTTGTGTTTAATACATGTACGTGCTTTCCCTGCAGGAAAACAGCAGGGTGATGCAGTCCTGGGGGATAACTTGTTTAGTGCTAGCTTGAGGGTCACTGCACCCTGCTTTGTATGTATAACTTCAGGGCAAGTAAAGTGTCTATGTTACTGCATGATGTTGCCCTCACCTTTAGTTGGTGGGAGCTTTTGTAGCTTTCTGACTTCATACAGGCTGCTTAACCTGCTGTCTGTCAGTTTGTAGACATGAACATTTATTGAGGTAAGGTCTCCTTTTCCTGGTAGTCCTGTTTCCACAGGGACTTTAGTGGCAAGTGGTAGACTGCCCAGGGAGTTTGCCCAGAAATTTTGTGGAGTTTCCATCTTCGGAGAGATACAAAAGCCATCTGGACATGAACCTGTCAGCTGACTGTAGCTGGCCCCGAATGAGCAGAGAGGGTGGTGTGGACATGATGATCTTAAGAGGTCATCTTCCAACTCAGACACTCTGTGATTCTGCCCTTGAATAACCCATGCTCATGGCCACAGCAACTCTGTATTTGTTGTCTCCAAGTGTCTTCTCTCTCATAACAAAAGGTCACATTTTTCAACTCAATCAGGTGATAGACCCTTGTAAAGAAATAAAGGTAGGAAATATTTGCCAAACTCCCAAGCTGTTGACCTAAACCCTGGCCTTTAGCCTGGACCTTAGAAGCCCCTGGGATAAAATTATTTGCTTCAAGTCATAAACTACTTTTGCCTCTGTCAAGAAATGTGCTACATGATGCTTGACTAATGCGCAGTAAAGCTGTCACTGTGCTACACCCATATGCATGAACAGAAGGACTGAGGTGCCCAGATGCCACAGAACTGGTCATATGGCTCAGAAGTTCCCTTAACTGGAGGGAGAGTTCTGCTTTTTCCAAGCTGAAGAGAACAGCAGAAATATACAAACACAAGTATTATACTAACGTGGTTTCTGGTTTGTTGGTTTAGTTTTGTTTGTTTGTTTTTTTTTTTCCCTGGAGATCTGCTAGAACCAGTTTGGGAAGAGAACGGATTTGGGGGAAAAGGGCACTATTGTGACATGCATAACAAATCTTTCTATGCATACATATGTTTCATATATAGGTGCTATCAAAACTCCGAATAGTTTCACCACATTTAATGATTCAGCCTTACATATTTAACAAATGTGCTTTTTTCATTTGTAGTGGTATGTTGTGCTGTGCTCACTTCCCTAAAATTGCCATGCATTGCTTAGTATAGGATCTCCAGCTTTCCATATTTAGAGAACTTGCTTGTACAAATCATGGTCATTTTAACAATTATTTTGAATGCATTAAATTACTGGGGAACTAAAAGCCTGGGTTGAGTGAAATTTTGATAGTGACTGAGATCCAGAGTGTAAGAGTCTTTAAGCTGTCTTTCCTAACTAGGTCCTGCTAGTTTGGCAGCTGCTGACAGCAGATAGAATTCATGCCACAGACCCTGGAAATGTATCTGCTACCAGAGTTATGTCTTTGGGAGTTTTTACATGATGCTGAGAGAAATGAAGAGCTCCACTGCAGAAAAATTTTATACCTTCCTGGAGGGCAACAAGTGGCTGAATGATCAGGGAGAGAAAATCTGCTGGAAGGCTTTCATGTGATCTCTTCTATAAGGAGGCAAGGGTATGCTAGAACAGCTTTGATCCTTAGGTATCTATTTTTTCCTCAGTTCCACATGGTTGTCAGTATATTGAAACAGCAACTTGGTCTGGAGGCACTTACAGTGCTGAGATGTCCTAACTGTATTCCTTCTTAGAGTGGAAAGACTCAGACTTCTGCTAAAACTTCAGAGATCACTTAGTCTTTTTTAGTTGAGAGGCTCAGGATCTAGGGAGCCTTCAAGGGTGAAATAAAGTGGGAAAAAAAGCTGCATATAATGATGGAAAAGTTTGTTTGAAATGAGGTAGTGATCCATTTCCTTGCATGCGTTAGGTAATATGAAAGCATAAATATTGAGTGCCTGCTACATTCAGGTAGACCCTCGGGAGTACTGTTTTTGAGGGATGACTAAAGGCATGCCCTGCCTCAATCACAAGGCAGAGTGGGATGATGAGATGCTATGGTTAATACATGCTCTGCTATTTCCACAGTTCTGGTATTTCTAAACCAGTTTTCCATGCATGTTCTCACAACTTAATTTTGTGTTTATTTTAAAAGGTAGGGAGGTGTTTTATTTCCGGCTGTTTTCACAAGAGAATTTTTACTTCATTAACTTCCAGGCAATAATTTTTATTTGTGATAAATATCAGAGAAGAAGTTTTGAATTGTGCTACACCACTGAAAATCATAACTGGAAATAACAGTAATTTATGCCACTTTCTTGTCAGTGTCTACTGTAAAAACATGAAAACTAGGTATCAATATTATGCTCTTGCACATTCTGTACTGGAATAAAATATTAGCTACTCCTTTGCAAAGGCATGCTTCAATACGTAAATCATGCTATATTAAGGGTAATGTGAAAGTAAATACAAGGTGTATCAGAAAAGTGCATCCAAAGCTTATAAATTCTTACTGCAATTACCTCTGCCAGGGGCTTCTAATTTTCTTGGTCTCAAATTGTAACATTTGTTTGTTTCTAATTGTAACAATACTTCTGCTTGCTTCGGAGTTTTGCCTAATCACCTGATCTGATAGATCTGTGGAACTGAATTTATTTGTGCATTGACCTCCATGCCTGTGGGAGTATTAGAAAGCAGTAAATACATTATCTGTCTCTTCAGCTCTGCTGGCGCTTTACAGTCCCTATGATGCTGTACCAGAGCTCCAGAATATTAAACTACCTGACAGTCATTAAATCCTAAAGGCTGGATATGCTAATGGAGTATATTAAATATTTGACTTTAGTTGATGCTGTATGAGCTTTGTCCTTGTTCTTGTCACTAAATTCGACTAATATTAAGTTTCAATGTGTTTCTCTAAAAATATATGTATCATAAAAGATTGTATAGCAAGGGCTGGGTTTGGAGATGGATGAAACAGTAATATGTACTGAGCAGAGGCAAGTTGTTTACTCCTAAACTAAACTGTCCCTTGCAATTGAAATTGAGCTTCTCAGCTGAGTGGGATTCTCTGTGTTGTTCAGGAACCTTAAAATAACCTCTTCAATAAAAAGTTATTCTTCAACCTTATGAGTATTTCTTTGAACACATTCAGTAGTACATTACCGTAATGGACAAATTTTTGTTGTCTTCCTCTTTTCTATCTTTTTCTACTGATAGTAGTCATAAAGTTGCATTTTCTATGTTGCAAATAGTTCAGTGTGAAAACAAAACTAAAATTATTTACTGGCTTGGGCTTCTTTCTTGTCAGAACTGTGGAAATCAAAGTCTGTTTGTTGGAATAGGTGTAGAAAGGCTTTCAATATGAGATGGGGGCTCTTTGGTTTATCAGAGGAAATTCTGCAGCTTCTTTCTGCAGGAGGCAGTTCCTGACCCATCTTTTTCTATAGAGCTGTGAAGCTTCCCCTTTAGTCAAGGAAGAGATTATAAAGCATTTTGCATCCTGTCGCTCTGGTTTTTTCTTAGCCCTTCTGATGTTTGCATATTTGGAGTCAGAGTTTCTCACGGACTTTATGTAAATAATAGACAATGTTTACTTAACTGTCCTTTTCGTTTTCATTCCTGTACTATGACAGAATTTTTGATGAGCATCTTTTTTCTCCAGTGGGATTGAAGAGGAAATGATATTACCCTTCCAATCCCTTGTCGAATTGAGAATCGTATATATGGAGAATCGAATAAAGTTTTGTGCTCCTTTGCTCATCTCAGCCCAGAGGTGTGAGTTTGGTTTTTTCTCGTGTCCTATAGTGACATCTGGAAAACCAGGGTGACAGCATCCCAATTTAGTTATCAACAAAAGATGACATCATGTATCTCATGAGGATTTCATACACTTTTTAGTGTATGCTACAGCAAATAGGATGAAAATCTTCCAAAGCAGGGATAAAAATTGCCATCTTCTGTGGTGTGATAGGCAAAATTCATTGGAGACGCAAACTATATTTCCATTAGGAAGCACTTAGTGGACCTTTTTACTCTCTAAAACTAAATTTTGCTTGATTTGACTCCTGAAAAATCAAGGAGAAAAACAACCTGTCAATGTTGACTGTATCTATCTGGGAAAAGACCTGAAAATGAGAAGTTGAGGTCATCTGTGAAAGTGTTTGGGAAGCCAAGCCAGTCTCACTGGTAATTATACTCTGTAGAAGACCAAAAAAATGGTGGCAATTAGTCAATTTTCTCCTGTGTTCATGTGGAACTTTAGGAAAAGTGGTTAAGTAATTTCGCTTCCTTGTATTACGTGATGTTTCAGAACAGCTTGCTCAATATACAGAATTCTTTCTTATAAAGAAAGAAAAATTTCTTTCTTATTTAACAATTAGATATACTAAATGGAAGGTAAGCTACTGAAGGTAGATAGAAAAATATCTTCAGACCATTTAGATACTAAAGAGGACAAAATAATAATTTGTCCAAATATAATTTGTAAAGCTGTCTAATTATCACTTAACAGTCTTTGAGAGACTAATCCAACCTTTCTTGTAGGTATCAGAATTGCAAATACATAGTTTGAGATAACTGAGGGTTAAAATGAGTGCTATGACTGGCACTTTAAATATAGGGCAAAATAATGTGTTGTTTAGAGTGTTCTTCAGCATTTAAATTTTTCCAAACCTTTGTATTTTATGCCTGTATTATCTCAGTACAGCTTTTTCTGTGAGCTTTTCTCTGACTGAAGTTGTATGAAGTAGAACAGGCATGTTTTGATAAGTAACCCTTGTGCCATATCTGTATCTCAGTGCAGTACCTAGCAAGTTTTGCTTTCTTCCTATATTGTAATTTGTTTGTCATAAACTTCATGAAATATCAAGGGAGACTATTACAGTTGACAGACACAAGTGCTGCACCACTGACTTAAATGGATTTGTGCCTGCCTACATCCATCATAAGTTTGGATGTCATCCAAAATATTTTTTTCTGTTGGAAATGGCAATTTCAGTCTGTTCCACTGGTAATGTTGCAAGAATTAATGGTGGTATTATGTAGTGGAATGTAGCTGGTCAAATTATGCCAATTGTTTCTTTCATTCGATGAACTTATTTTTGTTAATATTTCAATGCTTCTGTTTTATGAAGAATGCAGGAAGTTTTGAAATTAATTTGAATACAGAAAAAAAATCAAACCTTTCTGTTTTAATAGTGTTACCCAATTGTCATTTCTATGTTGATATGCATAAACGCTGCAGTTTCAAACAACATTTTGCAAGCCAGTCATTTTGGCAATATTGCTTTCCCTGTGCCACATCAGATGTTAAATTGCTAAATTTCAATGCCCTTCATGATATCACACCTCCCTGCTTATTTCCCATTTGGTGTCAAATGCCTCACTCTTGCTCCCAGGTGTCTCCTGATGTCAGCATCCCACGATGGATTTCAGCAAGCCCTCCTTTGCTGTGCACTGTCCCTCGTGCTTGAGAAGAGATTTCTGTAAATGCCTGTTAGGCTACTTTATGATCGCCTTCAAATCCCTCCTTCCCTCTGCCTGCAGGGATGGTGCCGACAGTCGGGCTGGTGATGTGTTGTGACCACTGCCAATATGGTCCCACAGTTTCCGTGCGCTCCCCTGTCTGCATCCATCTGTTCTCCCTCCTCTTGCATTCAGGGTGTGCTTATGTTCCTGCCGCTGTTGCGGGGGAACGGCAGGGGAATGAAGGCACTTGACATTAGCTAATGAGGACACAGGGAGCCGGGAGCTCAGCGTGGGGGTCCTGGCCAGGTCCTGGGGTGCAGCACAGTTCTAGCCCTGGCTGTAGGAGCAGACGCTCCTCCCCAGCTGTGCTTCCTACATGTGTACGTGGAGATTCTGCCCCATGGTCAGGGTCCCATCCTGAACTTGACCCTCTTCAGATAACTCTTACACAGCTTTAAAAACCTAACTTTTATGAGACAGTCCTCTGAAATTTAACAAGTGGTAGAGAAAACAGAAGAGAATATATTTTTTCTTACTGCTAAATTGCTACTAAATTTCTGATAAAGCAGATAGAGACACACAAAGTGAAAAGGACACACAACAGTATCTATCAAATAGAAATCAGATGTTTTCAAATCCATGCTAGCAATGTCAACTGAAAACTGAAAAACCAACACCATATGTTGGTGCTGGAAAATAGTACTCAGTAAATGATTAAAGATAATTTCACTAAATCAGCAACACTTTGACATAGTGAAAATTGTTGATTTTAAAAAGTTGTGCACAGATATAAACAGAACAGGTATTAAACAGATGACACAGCAGCCAGGTTCTATATCACCGGAGATATTTTAATATGTACTGTTCTGGGCAGGATGTCTCACCTGTGATCTCAGCATAGTTGAGTCTTCTTTGTGAGCCTCTGTTAGTCATGTTTATTCAGACTACAAAGTAATCCTGTATGTTCTTGGAAGTTTCAGGTGTTTTTACCTGTGAATAGGAGCCCTAAGAATCTATTTCAGTATCATGCAGATTCATTTTAAAGATTTGAGGAGTTTAGATGACTCTCCTTAATCACATAAGCATTTAACTTTGGATGGACAGAGTTTACAGAATTTCAGTTTCAGAGGGCTGCATTCAAGGCTTTACAGAAACCCGGTTGGATTGTATTTTGTTCATAAGGTTTTGAAAATATTGTGAAATATTTCTTTTACTTAGTTTCTAGAAAAGGAAGATTTTTATTTGAAAATTGTGCTTGATCTTCAGAGTAATTTCAGCTCATATCAGACAAATTGTTTTTATGGAATTTTTTTGATTTATGGGGGACAACAAGTAACTTCTACTTTTGTAGACAGATAGCTTTGGGGGTTTCAGGCTGTTCCCGTCTAGATTAAACAAAACTTACAAACAGAACTAACCAAAACTCCCCATAACACTCCCTTCCCCAAATTTAATACTTGAGTGTAATTAAATATCCTTGGTCTTCTCTGATGAAGATAAGAATACTTTTTTCCTCTTGCATAATTCTGAGGTCCTCTGATGCTGGTATGATGACTGTCTCAAGCAGGAATGAAGTTGCAGTCGTTTCAAATGAGAGCTAGGCAAGACAATAGAAAAAATGTTCTCTAGAAAAATTTCAAAATATCTAGACAACTGAAGTGTTACATAAATTCAATATGTAACCCATCTTAGCAAGAATTATAAGAGGAATCTATTTTAAGATCATTAGTCTGAAAACTGAATGTTACTGCTACTGGTGTTATTATCAATTAGTAACTTGTGGCATATGGTGGTGCCATCATTAGAGATAATAATAGTTAAGGCTCTTATATAATACTTGCAGTTCTTCAGTGCTAACCTCTGACTCAGCTGGGCCAAGAAAATGTACCTAACAGAGCTGAGCATTCTGCCTAGGGAAATAAAGCCCACTGACATGTAGATTGTCTTAATCTGGCAGCAATATTGCCATTACTGATGTACTGGTTTTCACAGTTGCTTTTTAAAATAAAATTTTAGAAAAATGGTGATCGTTGGTACTGCAAAACTTCAAGCTTTTAAAATAAAAGCAAGTTTTGAATGACTTTGCCAATATATTTCAGTGGGATGTGGAGGTTTGTCTTATTAGTTGCAGGGCTGTTGGGGAAAAGTAATGTATTAGGAGGAAGGTTAGAACGCTAGTAACAAGAAGGAGACCTGAATATGCCTGACTATGGACATAAGTACTTTCCAGGAGTTCTTATTAAATATGAACTATGCCTGGAGTTAAAGACATAACTCACTAAAGTCAGTAGTTTAAAATGGAGAAGTCTCTAAAAATCTGAGGTGGTAAAAGAAGCAGTATCAGAAGAGCAAAAAGAGTGACTTGTAAAAACGCTCTTCTCAGGTGGTCCCTGCTTGCCCATCTGTCAGTCGTTGTCTCAGAACAAGTATAACCAAGAGGGCTTTTTTTTTCAAGGGATAATACATCCTGGTGCTTAGCTGATTTCACTGTCACGTTGGGAATACTTATGCACGTCATCTTAGCTCTTCTGCACTTCAGTTAGCAAACATAAATTTCAATAGTCCATATTAGTAGCCTTTAACACCTATTTTACTACTTAGTCTCTCTCACTTTCTTAGTTAAGTGTTCTCCCCTAGCAAGTACACAAATAACCTGCATATAATAGTCTACAAAGACTTTGTTTCTCAATAGTGCCTAGAAACAACAGTAACAACCTCAGCTATTATTACATATGAGGTGATGATTTCAAAATGAATTTTTGGGATACTGCACATGTAAATTCCATGTAAATGTGGAAACGTGAAACTAAGAGTAAGGTTTTAAAAATCTGTTAATGTATTTGGCTTTCTTTTAAACAGAAGGGATTTTTGAGAAAAGTAGCTGTACATAATCTTCAGAAAAAGAATCAGTACTTTTTTGACATCAGATAGCCCTATAAACTTTTCTCCTCTTTCCTGTTACCGATAATCTCCTGAAGTGGTTCATAACTAGACACTATAAATTCAAACATTAAACACTCATTTCCATTTATTTTTTTTTTCTCACAAGCAAATGTTAACTCTTACAAAATTAACTTGATTTTAAGGGCCACCAAGACCCATTTGAGCTAAGGTGTGTTTTTCCATTGAGTTCTGTCAAATTTCAGTCAGTCTTACACACTTAATTAATATGAGAAGTTGCTTATATTTTTTTGATATCTTAGTCATGCTGAAGACATAATCATATACTGCTAATATGACTTTTAATACAATAGTTATTGGCATAATATAGATTGTATTACTCTAAGACTGAAACACACCATCTACAATATCTGAATGAAAATTCAGGCTGTACATTTCTGAATGTCTGTATTCAGTGATGCTCTGTTGTAATGCTTTTTCTGAGGAAACACATGCCTAGAAAAACAAGATTTTAAGGGAACTTGAGAAACTTCTCAAGATGATCATAGAAGAAAAAAAATACCCACTTTCAAATGGCCACTGTGGCTTCCTGAAAGCATTCTTGTGAGTGGAAAAGCTTCAGTTACTTAAAACAAGGGGACATGGTCAATTTTGGAAGGGACACATCTAAGTAGAAGTGTTGGGGAGAACTGGCCTGCTGCTGCAGTCCGAGGTGGTTCTGACAATGCAGAGATCAGGGCAGCTCAAAAGCATTACGGTCTCCTGGGACTGACAGCTCCACTGAAGCCCCACAGCTGAACAGGTCTTCAGCTGATGCAGGATTTGTCATAGTGTCTCGGCTAAAGATTTACCTCTGGAATTCCTGATGAGCCAAACTTCCACATTACTAATATTTGTTCTCTGCTGACATTTGTCATTCTCATGAATATTCTTGCTAACTCCTCTGTCTCTTTCTGCTTTTGCTGGACTGATGATCGTACCTTAAATGTTGCTTTTCTGATACAAACAGCTTAAACTTGTTTAAAGTTTGTGCTTATGCACTTCCTGTGCATAAAGAACCCTTTATCGATTATATTAACAGGTAATTAAGTAGCCTTACCAAAACTGGTATAATATTTTTTACTTGGACCTCATACCTAGGAACGTTTTAGCTTTGGGGTTTCTGACAGTATATATTCTGCTGCTTCTAGTCTGTATTGATTTCAAAGGGGTAACTGTTGTACAAGATAACTATGTATTCAGAATATATTCAGGAATGTGAATGGTGAAGTAATTCAGTTATCGTAATGTATTTGGCATTTAAGGAAAAAATGCTGTCGTCCTCCCTCTAGTCCTGCTGTGATTTTGCCATCAAGGGTTTAGGAAGGTCTTCAAAACTATAGCTGAAATCAGTATCAGTTTGCTAATAACTTGCAATACTTTTCTATAGAACATAAATATTTTAAAAGTAGATCCTGATTCTAAACCAAATCTTTTTTTTTGAAGAGTAGATTAAAAGAGAGATGAAAAAAGACTTGATATGCTTGAAGGAAAAACGACCATTCAGTATGTGTAATACTTGGTCTGGCTTCCCACATAACAGCATCGCCAATGTTGTAACTGAAGAGAAGGTGCTTTAGTGTTCAAAAGCTGAGGTATAGACAGTCCTGGTCTGCATTTGGAGAGTCAGGAAGGGAAAAGAGGAAGTTCACTTGCCACAGGGTTTTCTCCAGAAGATATCATAATAAACCGGTGGCTGACAGAGGGAAGAAATTTTTCCTTCTCCTCTTTTCTCCTTCTTTACTCCAAGTTCCACATCACAAACATGGATCTGTACTGGTATCTGAAGACACAAACTGTCTGTACATACAGAAAAAAACTACCCTAATCCCACAATGATTTGGAAGGTCTAATCTTGCTGTACCATGGTAGCTTGAGGAAAGAACCTCTGCTTTTGGGGACTATACTCATCCTTGAATTATTATCTTTGCTTACCCTAAATACACTATCAGCCATTTCACACAGATAACCAAATTTTAAACCTTTGGGGCCAAAGCACTTACTATAACTTTGTCTAATTTAAAAGGCTTTAAACCAATCTGGAAAAAACAAAAAACAAAAAAAAACCAAAAAACCCCAACCAACCAACCAACCAAAAAAAAAAACCCAAAAAAACCCCCAAAAACAAAACAAAACAAAAAAAAACGAACAAAAAAAACAACAACAACAAAAAAAAAACCACAAAAAACCAAGCAACAACTAACTGAATGCACACAGAGGTAGCTCATAGGAATAGTTTACATGAAGACAACAACATACTTTTCACTAGTAAAATTTACATGTATGATAAACACCTCTGAAATGTGGGGAGATATATTTTTAAAATTATTAATTAAAAAAATATGTATTTTAAATAGTTTTTTCCACCAGAAAAAACCTCAAAATATTATTTTAGGAGTTTTGCATAACTAGAAAACGTAGCAAAAATGTTCAAAAAATGTGGAAAAAACTAGTTCCTACAGCTTGTCTTTCATAATGGACTGTTATTAAAGTCATTTTCTTCAAGGGTCTGATCACTGCTGATTCAAAAATCTTAATTATAAAAAAATGTTAATTTTTTTATTGCTATTTTTAAAAGACTTGACATAGATTGGCATTTTACAAACTTGAAGTGACAGCTTCTGTAACACTTTCAGCACCACCATGAATAATTGTGTTCCAATTAGTTATTTCCACAGAAGCGCCTGTGTCATTCATTTGGGAGGAATTCAGTTCTGCACGATGTCATTGAGAAAATGAAATTTGTTTTAATAAAGCTCTGTCTTAAATATTAATGGGTAAGGGCTCTTATTTGCTGTTGTGTTAAGCTGTTGTCTAAAGGAAATCTCTGATCTTCTCTTCATTTCTTCAACTTTTTTTTTTCCTTCTTCAGTGATACTTTATTCAATAAATTACAATAAAATTCTAATAGCAGAAGTTCAAACAGAAGGATAGAGAGATTCTGTTCTAAAAATTTATACATAATTTACTGAAGATTTTGTGCCTAGCCGTGTTCTCTGATCCATAAATTGTTTAAGAACACAAAATCTGGCACCAACACAATAACCTAACCTTATGATAAATTGAGAATTATGATAAATTGAGAATTATGATAACTTGAGTGTTATTGTGTCCCATTTGATCTTAAAATACTTTTATGTCTCCAAATTCAAGGAAATATATCCCAATTTTCAGCTTAACACTCATTTGACTTATTATAATTTTAGATGTCTTCACATAGCTTTTATGTAATTACAACAGAACTTACAAGATTTTCACATTAAGCTTTTAGCCGAACATGTGCAAGATGCACCAGTCATTTCCAAAGTCATTTGATCTTACTGCAATCATATAATCCTTGAATCATCTAAGTTGGAAAAAACCACTCAAGTCCAACAGTTAACCCAACAAGGCTGTGTTTACCACTGAACCATATCCCCAAGTGCCACATCCATGTCTTTTGAAAATTCCCAGGGATAAATCCTTCACTTCCCTGCGCAGCATATTCCAATGTCTAAAATGTGCAAATTCCAGTGCCTGAAATCCCAGCATTTGTGAAATAGGCATTCCTGATGGGTCCTTTCTCTTGTTGCTTCAGCTTCAGGGACGATGCAGTAGTGCTGAGTTTCCCTGACTTCCTGCTGTGCTTCTGGTAGCTCCGTGTGAGCGGTGCTGGGTGCACAAATGTTGCCCTGCTGTCTGTAGTCAGCACTGTCCAGTGGGTCCACAGGCTCACAGCTGTACCTTCCCATGGCTGTAGGGTGTTGTGAGTGGAGCTCCCTTTGGAGTTCAGCTGGTTTTTTTCTAACCAGCTCCTAAAGTGGGACACAGGACCGTTATGTGCCCAAGGATTAACTTATCATCTAAACTACTATATTTTATAGGGTGAATTTAAATTCCCAATTTTAAATGATAATTTAAATCAGAATAGAATATATCTTACCTTAAAGAATTCTGGTTTTTTTAGTAGTCTTGACTATTTTTCTTTAGCAGTAATAGTTTAAAAAAAAAAAGCTGATTGAAAACACAATCTATTGTAGCCTAATACAGTGTTGGAACTGGGTACACCACTTCTTTCAATTGACCATGAAACAATAACCTGTTGTAGTTGGAAAAAATGCTTTCACCTGAAGAATCTATTATTTCTTCAATTGCCAGCTAAATTCCAACTAAAAGTACATAAAGTGAAGCTTTTATGTGTCGTCACACATATACACACCTGTGACAAACATGTATATACATACACTGGGTACATGTATTCTTTTTATTAGATGTAAAATGTCATCAGTCACTCCACTAGAAATGTAAAGTTTTAAGTGTCGCAATTACCTTGGGGATCAAGGCCAGTACTTAAATCCTGTTGGAGAACACTGATATTTTCCCAGAGCACTGCACTTACTTCTCTATCAATGGTCTAGATGCATATAAAATATACTATGTTGTCATTTCCAATGTTTTAGTTAGTTAAAAATATAATATTTTTGTGTGTGTAACTATGGCGGAAGCACTTGACCTATACTACTTTAGGTGGAATTTCTGAAGTCCTTATTAATATTATATAGCTACTTTCATAATGTAAAATCTATCCTAAAAAGATTTATTTAAAACAGAGTTGACAATATATTTTAATCAATTCCACCTAGCCATGTTCTTGCTGAATATTAACATGTATCATTCTGCTGCTGAATCAAAGTCATTCTTAGGGAAAACTATTTCATCTTTTTGAAACACTTGAATAACACAAATCATTATGCTGAGTACATACAGATTCAGCCTGCTGCTGAATATAGGCGTATAGAGAGGATCAAACACTTTACCTGTCTCAAAAATAGGCCAGGTATTTCAGTTTTGATAACTGTAGAATATCAGAGTTCCCTTTCATTTGTTGATGTGTTTTCCTCTGGTGTGCATTACAGAGAGAAAATTGAGATTAATGAAAATAGCTCAGCTATTCAGAACAGGTGAAATAGCAAGGAAAGAAACGCTGGCTTGTACTTTCTTGAGTAGCAATGTGTATATGCACATAAAGCAAATAATAGAGCTGAAAACTAAATTGAATCAGAAATATTGTGTTGAATAAGTGCCCTGGAATTATAGTGTTTAGTAAAGAACTTCACTGTGCAGTTATTTTTAAAAAGCTTACACAGAGTAGTGTGTTTAGTGCATGGTTTCCTTTCCAAAGAGAATGACAACAGAACCAAAATAACACATTTTGAAGGCACTCAAGCCACATGAAACAAAGAACTAATTTATAAATTTTCCCATTTATATACATATATATGTGTGTATATGTGAAAGGACACAGTATTGTTAACCCCCTTCTTGAAAATTAAACAGCAGTCACTCCAGCTGATGAAAGGGTAAAACTTATGAACATTTTTATTTTACTCTATCTTTTAATCTCACAACATTATGAAAACTCCTAATTTTGATTCACTCAAATGGCTTTCTGACATTTAAAAATTCGTGGAAATGATTTTAAAAAACTTTGAGTGGATGCAATTTTCATTAGGTGAATTGATTTTTGTTTTAATTGCTTTTCTTTTTTTCCTAATCCTAACAAAAAAAGTCTCAGGATATATGGTTAACGTACAATTTATACAACAAATCTGTGTTGGAATTTTTTAAGCCCTAGGCAGCTAGGTAATAATCCCTCAACACTTTTCCTATCTCTAATTATTAGTCAGATTTGTTCTTGGTTGTATGTGGGTGTATGTCATTTTAAACAATACAAAATACAACAAAATCTAGGTATCAATGTCATAGGCAGTCTTTTCCAATTCCATGCATACTTGGTGACTGGATTCCAGCACCCTGTTCATAAAATTCCTTGTTGATTGCCACTAATATATTATGTTATACAGATCTAGCTAGGTGGTTCACGTGAAAAACTACACTTGTACTGTGCAAACAGCATAAATGATCTTCACTTGTAAATACACATCTTTTTCCACCAGCTAGTATATAACTTCTTGAATTTAAATCTATCTTAAATTATCCAGCACTAAATGTTGGTCTCCTCTGGTAATAATAATGAAATTATTAGAAGAAAATATAAAAGACATAGAAACATGTGAGATTATAGTTATCTTCACTTATTAGTTCTAGTCTCTAATTCCTTAAAGAGAGAGAAGGGTATGGTGGAATACAACTGTTACAGTAACCCCAGTAGGATGCCAGTAGTCTGAGGAATTCAAGGGTTTTTAGGTTTTGCTTTTAGATGATACATAATAAAGTGAAAAAAAAAAGTCTCATGGGGTGTTTTGGGGGCGTGGTTNTTGTGCTGTTATTTTTTGTTGTTGATGTTTTGTTTTGGTGTGGGGTTTTTCTTATTTGGTTGGGTTTTTGTGGGTTTTCTTTTGTTTGTGTTTGTTTTAGTTTGGTTTGGTTTGGTTTGGTTTGGTTTGGTTTGGTTTGGTTTGGTTTGGTTTGGTTTGGTTTGGTTTGGTTTGGTTTGGGTTTTTTTTGCATGTACAGCTTGAATAAGATGCCTGAGGAACAACTGGGAATTATATGACCAAAAAGGAGTGAGGCCAGCACCATGTAGGTAGGATACCAACATGGCTCATACATTAAGGAACTGTGAGAAGGGATGTGTAGCTTATTTTGTGCTTCAGGTAGCAACCCTCAAATGTTGTAGAGGGTTTTATTCTCATGGTTTTAGCCTTTCTTGCTGTGATATGTCTCATTATATTGCAAAATTCTCCATGCTAGTCTACTTCCCCACGCTTTATCCTGTCACTCCATTCCTTCTCATATTCCCAGCTAGAAGGAGGAAAGCTTTGTTTGGGCAAGTCTGCATAGGGAAGAGTGTTCTGTCAGCAGCTTGGAAAGATCAGCAAACCTGTGTACAGGTATATAAATGTGCATATATTATTTTTAATTTTTTTTTAATGTGTCATTTCTGTAGCAGTTGCCTGATGGATAGGCAGAGGGTAGAAGGAGAGGGGTGAAAGTCAGAAAGAGGAACTTACAATAGTTGAAATTTTTGTTTTAAGGAACTGACCAGGACCTGAAGTAACTAAGGATGCTACTGAGCCATAACCTCCTTCATTATTTTGATTTTAGGGATGAACTGGCTAATTACTGTATGGAAGCTCTTATTAAGATCCATTATAAGAACAAGGTTTTAAAAATTTTCATGTTAGTTGTAAATTGGTAGCTTTTAAAAGATACAGCAGTACTATCAGGTGAACACAACTTTCTGGGAAAGCTGCTCCAACTGAAGTTCAGTGGACCTAACAGTAATACAGCTACATGCTTATCTCAAGCTGCAAAAAGCACCTAGAATGGGCCACATGGAGAACTTTGTCATCAATCAGTCTTTCTTGCTGGACCTCAGTTTTTAGGACCTGGCAGTCACAAAGGGTTAAGGGGATTTTTAAGTTATATAAGAGAGAAATTCTCATAGATCCGTATTTTAAATCAAGGCTCTTCTATAGGTACTGAGTTTTTCAGTTGGAGGAATGTCTTCTTATAAGCTTCCAAAGGCTTGTGAGTGATTTTTTGTATACAATTTTTCCTGCCACATCAGATACAAGGCAAGTTTCAGTGTTGTGCATCTCTTCATATATGAATGGAGAAGAAATATTGGAAGAAATGTGAAGAAATATTGGAAAAAATTCTAATAATGTTGAAATTGATGGGAAGTATCCTACTGATTCAGAAGGTAAAGATTTTAATTTCTTTAGTTTATACTGAAAAAAAAAAAGAAGCCAGTTAAACAAATACTTTGACATTTTCATCTGTGGAACTCCAAGCAGTATTTTAACATGCTTTTTTTGACAAGTTTCTAACTCTCTTTTAAAATAAGTCCCCTAAGGTCAAGCTGTGCCTTTTTAGAGTATGGGATCTGCCTAAAAGAACACAGAATTCATGGCTGCAGCATTGGTAAAACAAAAAGTAGCTGGGATTTTGGTCTTAAAACAAATACGTTTTACCTTCAGCCTGCACATCAGTCAGCCTCTATGCTCAGGTGAACAAGGATTCAATTATTTCCCAGGATACTGTAAATAACCCAAATCACAACTGTAATTTCTAGCCTTCCATTGGCTTCTCTTTTCCTCTAATGTTGATTTTACGTTTTTCTTCAACTGTTCTCTCATCTTTTTCCTGAAAGTGAAATCTTGCTCTGCAAGTGTTATTTGCATCCCCAGCTTTCCTCTCCAGAAAAGCAGATAGGATCTAAGTGTAAACAATGGCTTTTCATTGATTGTCTCTGAGCTTCCTTAAGGCAGAAAGGAGAGAGTGTGTTATCCTCACAACTTGCTGGTGTTCTTGCTGGAGACATAGAAAGGTCTGCAAAATATTTAGGCAATCAGTGTGAGAACAGCTATTTTCAAACAATCAAAAATAAAACCTATGAGAAGAGGAATAGGAAGTAAAAGTAGAAACAAAACAAAACAAAACAAAACAAAAACCAAAACCAAACCAATTCTGAAGCACTCTTCAAGTAATTCTGAAGCTAGGAAAACTCATGGTATATAACAGCCAAGAAAATGTTCCCTCTTCCCAAAGAAATGTCATGGATTAGGTTTTAATAAATGCTGATATTTACTAGGCAAAAAATTCTGACTAGCATTATGAAATTCTTATTACATGGATGGCCTCATTTGATAATGTGTGGTTGCAAATTCACTGTGTTTGAAAACAGAAAGTAAGCTCTGAAGCCATTTGGCATGCAAAGACAGTCTTACGAAATATATACATTTTGTAGACAAGAGGGAAAGATGATATTTACTTAAACTAGCAGGGTTTTTTTTAAACTATTAAACTTAGGAGTTTATTTGTATAATACGTAATAAAATAATAAATATCACTTAATATTTAATATTAAAACTGCAGAAATTATTTTAACTTTAGGATTGAGAAAGAAGTCTGTGATAGTATTTTAAAGAATTAAGTAGAAGTTATTGAATAGACAGTATTGGCAGTTCTAAAAGGAACCTGTTCAATTCATAATTTGAAATATGATATAAAAGACTGGAAAGACCAATAAATGAGCAAACACATGATGGAAAAAATAAAAATGGATATAAAAGTCTTCTTTACTCAGCCATAACACTATAATTTTGATTACAATACTCATATTTTAATTGGGAAACATAATGTATTCTGGAGAAAAATGAATGGGCACTTTTGTATTTCTTGTCTGTCCAGCATTTCATCCTAACTCCTCCACACCCCCTTAACACTATTTTCTCCAAAAATGATGGCTACTAATCACCAGATAGGAAACTCCTAAATTTCTGTATCACTAAGGTTAATTGAACAGACTATCAAGGACTAGGGAGTACCTTTTAGAAAACTGGGGTACACTTGGAACTTAAAGGGAAAAAAATCACTTCAAGGGATAAAAAAAAAAAATCTTTAAAGATTTTATAGTCAATGGACTGAAAAAAAGATGGGATTTTTTTTGTTCTGATCCAAAGTATAACTAAGCAGCAGGATCAATGAAATATAGACTTTCCAAATACTTGAATTCTTTCTTTTAAGCCTGATATGTTAGATTGTAATTTTCAATAGCATTGAATAATGCATAAACCAAAAATTATCTAATTTTTCTTTACACAAATTACTTATAAAGCTATTATGGAAGACATGTATTAGGTAAATTTTGAAACAATGGGAATGTTCACAACATCTTCTGGAAAGATTATTTTCATGATTATAAAGGTCTTCTATTTCACAATTTATCATATCTAAAGCTTTTAATTTGCCAAGTCCCAAACATCACGCATGCAGATGAACAAGTTGAATGCATTAATGAGGCAGATCACCCTGAAAATTATATAATTGATAACACCTGTAAACTCAGATTTTCAGTGATACTGAATTTAAGCGTTATTGCATGAATCATACATAATTTATTTGAGTCCTTGGTGAATAACAAAATCTAAGAAGGTAAAATGTGCATACAGATTTATATGAGAAGAATTACCAGTTCACAGAATCACAAAATTTGTGTTTGCATCACAAAATCAGTGGTTTTTCAGAAAATCACCACTTTCCCAATACAGGACTGGAAATATAGTTCTGGATCTTCTGAAATGACAGCTAATAAGACTTAACTTTTTTATGTGTATATGGGTTTAAATCTTCTAAAACATTAAATGTGCAGCAACTGTAATATTTAAGCATTATGTTTTACTGTGGATCAATAAAAGATGAAATAATTTTAGAAACTCTAGAAATAAAGTTTAGTAAAATTATTATTAAATTTGAATGCAGAGGTGTAATATCACTGTCACTACTGGAATTTGTTTCACAATGGCAGCCCTGAGATCAAGAGAGTGGGAGTTCAGGCTTGCTCTATTTTAAATCCTCTGAGATTTGCAGGAAATCAGAGCAAATAAATTAACATCTCTGTCTTTGAGTTACTTACCTATATGTATAGATAGAAGATTTCTGGCCTGAAGGGTTTTACAGCACATGAGTCATTTCATGTGAAGCTTGGCTGGGGGGAGGAAAGAAGCAATGTTTCAGAAGGAGAAAGTACTTTGTGTAGAAGCAGTTTCATAAAGGGATTATACGGTTATCCGCTTGAAAGCAGTCTTTGTTTCTAAGGTAATTTCATTTGGTATTCTAATCCTTTCAGGTGGTGATGTTTGCTTTGCCTTATTGAACCTAGAATAGGATTTTTGCATGCTTTCTTGATTTTTCTAGCCATTAAAACAGTCTGTGTCAGTAACTTGGCATAAAACTGGTGTTATCCTGCCATACTCTTCCTTGCATATTCCTGTGAAGCTCAGCAGATGCCTTCTGTAGTTTGCTTAAAGTGTGGCTGCAGTTCCAAAAGTGTCACCATGTGGAAGAGCAGTTTGAGAACAAGTTTCCACAAACAAAGGGTGTAAAGTTGGTAAAACTATCTCCTTGGCTCATTCACACTGATTCCAGGCAAAACAGGCTGATAAACTCGATATCCACAAAACTGTAATTGTTATTTTTGCTACTGATGTGAAAGGTATGAAATAATTTGGTGAGTGGATTTTCTACCTATTGCATAGATTATCTGAGACTATCAGTTCTTTTATGATGGTTACTTAATTGAATTTTCTAAAGTTATTTCTTGTCCATTTTTTTTGTTTAATAACATGGACTGGAGATGCAGAAGCCAAATCTTGAAATACACTTCAACGATCACTTAGAATATTACCAGTGAAGGTAGCTGTGACCACCAAGTAATATTTAATGATATGTCCAGCATAACCAATCTGATAAAAACCCAGTAAACTGTGAAAGCTAACAATCAGAAAGATTATTTACCTTTCATGGAGAAAGGCTCCTACTTTGATAAAACACAGCTAAGAAAAGTTTTGAAACTTTCTTTAGCATGAGTTACTTTGAAAGCAAAACTGCAAGATAAACACAGATGGTGGGAAGAAAAATCTTTTTTTTTTTTTTTTTCATGCTGCAGTTTCCCAGAAGAAAAAGAGCTATGAATGGAGGGTGGATGGTACAATTTTTCTGCTTTTATTCACCTAGGCTTGTTCTGGTTGTTCTCTGAAGACGTTTGATGTAGTTTAGCAGAGTTTTGAACACAGTCTTTTTAGATAACTTGGGACACTTGGCCCTTAAAGCATCGCTACTTGATGAGTTATGCTTGACCTCTGCCCACACATGGCAGGAGTCTCCCTTTGCAAGACCTCAGTCCAGTGAGAGACTTTCCTTATCACAAATTGGACAGGAAGGAGTACAAAGTAGCAGTAAGCAGATCATTCTCTGAACTGGCTTATAAAGGGTACATTTCTGAGCATGTCCTGGTAGAATGCAAGGTAGATTCACAAATGCACCCTTTGCCTGCCTGATATGTCTCTGGTATGAGACAGAAATTGCCGACACAGGCTGGATAATTTGAGTGACTGTATTTTTATTTAAAAGGAGAAAAGTGGTGTGTGTTGGAGGAGAAGAGGTGAGCATGTCAAATTAGAATTATCAGAAATTAGACAGTGTTTCTTTTTACTCCCTTTCCTCCCATACAAAGTCCAAGGATGATGTCATTCATCCTCTGTACTCTTCATGTTATTCAGACCATTGCCTGCATTGGGTTTGGTTGCTGCAAGGAATCCCTTTATCTCATGAGTTAATCATGGAGTGGAGATGGTGATTCCTTCAGGATAGTAGACTAAACAAACTTGAGAAGCAGTCCTTCCTCAGCTGCCCAACATATCTCCACCTCGCAGAATTACATTTAGTTTTCCATTTCACAGACTTCAAAGCACAGACCAGATTCTTAAATGAAACTTCTTGCCATCAGCACTGATGTTCATTTTTCTTGACCTGCAACAACATGGATGAAGTCTTTGCTGCAAATAAATGAGGGGATTTTTTGGACCTTACTCTTTCAACACGTGATTTGTCTACATTGGCATATAAAGGCATGAGACTTGAAGATTTGAACAGGTGTGAGGATGGATGCATTTTCAGTGAATCTCCATTATGTAGTTATTCCTCAGTCAAGACAAATTCAACTACATTTTCTTCACTGGAGTCCTGAGAAAGAGTACCTCTCCTTGCCTTTGCTCCTAGCACTGCCAGATAATTTCTACTGTCTAAGCAGAAGGAGAAGAGGGACATTTCAATTTTATGTATGTAATGATAATTCTACCCAAATGTCTCAAAAGTAGGGGATAAAAGTTCACTTAAAATAAATATATTAATCCATAAATAGCTCTAGTAAGATTTATCACAAAAGATCACCTTGATGCTAAAAAGGACTATTTTGTCAAATGACTGTGATTTGTATCTGATCCTGAATAATTTCATAGTATTTCTGTGTTTAAAATGTTTGTCTCTGAACAGCATTATTTACAGTGAATGTCATTTAGATTTTTCTTAAATGTATCTTTAGTCTCTGTTAACAGAAGCATAGAAAGGTTTCTTATCCTTTCAGCATTCCAAGAAATATGTACAAGAGTGGGGAAATAAGACCTGAAAAAATTAAGTGGCTTGCCTTTTGAAAGTCTTTGATCTGAAAACCTAATTTATATGTCCCAAGTCTTATGCAGAAACTAATCCTCTTTCTCCATAATTAAGCAGACTTCTGCATGTACCTCATCTTCAAAATACACTAATCAGTGAACAGTTTGCATATATTAATACTCTAAACGTATACAAAAGTGTTAACTACTTTGCTTTACTACAGTTGAGTCAGACTCAGATAACAAGTACTTCAAAACTCAAAAAATTCTTCTCTAGTTTGCCTTTATAGTAAACAGTGCTATATATCTACATCTCCAGTAGTGTTGTTTAGGAAAGTGTTGGTTTCTGAGAGATTTTTATCACAAGTGTACTATTCTCCAAAAGTAAGATTTATACTCTCATTATTGTGGTAGAAATGTACTTTCATTCAGCAGCCAAGTTTATGAAAGAATACCATTTTTCTATTGTGTAAGAAAAAATTGCTGAAAATACCATCTGAAGTATATGATCTGATCCTACACACACACACAAAAAAATCAAATTACTTACTCCCATCAGTTCAAAGTAATCAGACTATCTGTGCACCCATGTTGCTAATCAGTAATACAGAAGAATGAACTCATCATTTACCAGCAATGCAGAAGAACTTGGCAGAAGTCACCAATTTCCCTGAATTTGTGACAGGTAAGGTTATTGCTGGATTTTAGTTCAGGACCTCTCTCTCCGTTGCCTATTCACACTTGTGGATAAGTGGTTAAGATGAACTAAATTCAAAATAAGTCAGCAACCAGCTTAGAAGGCAGATTCTATTTGATGACAGTCCTGGCTTGTCACCGATATCCCATACAAATCAACCATGCATTTTAGTAGTATCTATCTTATAAAGAGGATTTGCTGAAACAGGAAAATACAAAATCTTGATCCTCACAGTGAAATGACATAATAAGTGATTTTTTTGCCTGATCTTAAAAACACAAAAATTCTTGTTTAGGTAAGTGTCATCATAACATGTCCTGCATTTCTGTGCGTTTTCTTGGCTTTCGTACTTTATTCTAATTGAATTGAAGATTCTTATAGCTATTTTAAGGATCAATACTTCTTCACAAGGGCAGGATGAATAAGAATTAATCTGAACACTTCAACTCCTTCATCAGGAATTGCTTCCAACAGCAGCTCTTTGTAGTAATCTGTGTGATTCTGTTAGCAGCATCAGTCACTGACAACCAGACACCTGAACTGTGTTTCTTTCCCTGTTTATTGGGATCTTTCATTGTTACAAAGACAAATATTCTTTCTCATAAGGTTAGAAAAGATCCATAATAGCTTTTATACCATTATATTTTAAACTCTAGACTTCATTAACACACTCTTCAGCTTGTTCACTTTCAGACTCCTTGCTGCTTATGAATTATTCAGGGTAGATTTCACTTGAGGTAAATAGTTTGATTTGAAGGTTTTTGTATCTGGATTTAGATGCAACGAGAAGAGTTAAATGCTCAGAATTTTAAGTGAGGAGAATTGCAGAGGCTCAGCTATTAGGATGGAAGACATTTGCTGTTAGTGCTCTGGGGCTGCCATTGAGATCTCAGCACGGTGCTATTTGTCATTCTGAAGTAGGTAGGCATTATGATGCCTGGAGTATAAATCAGCCTTTACATGGTGTCGAGTCCTGAAGCACTTTGAACACTTTAATCCACTTCTGAGTTAACAGAACATTTTTGGTTTTACAATCTTTAAAGGTTCCCTTTTTAGTTAACCCTGTCATCTTGTTATTAATCATCGTTATTTTCTAGAATTTTATGTACCTCCTCAAATACAATTCTTAATGTTTTGCTTCAAAGTTGTGGTGATGTCACTAAGATGAACTTTAATCGTCTAGTAGAGATGAAGTTCCAGCAAAATTAATATATCAATTCTACTCATGTGAAGAGGAGTACTGTCTTGTCCTACTAACAAATCAGCATTATTTGGATGCTGCACCGAAGTGCAATGTCTGTACTTTGTCTCCTTCACTCACTTCTGTGTAGTATCATATTAGTGTTGCCTCATGGACAGAGCTGAAATGAAAGAGTAGCTGTTTCCCTGTGGCTGTTTTCACTGTATGTCTGCAGTCCAGTTACCAATATTAGCTCAGCACAACAAAGCAAACTCTTTTAAATGCTGATTATCTTCTTTTGTCTGGGAAGCTAGTGTACATACAAAGGGTCAGTTCAGAAACTATATGTACTGTTGGTTGTCAGTTCATTGAATATCAGTTTCTGTTCTTCCAGTGGCCGAGTAAACATTTTAACCATCAGCGACCATTTTGCTGATTGAATATTGCTATATATAGTATTATATAGACTTTAGTCAGAGAGTACAATTGTGCAGTCAGTTGAATTTACGGTGTTTTTACAGGTGGAGTTGTTAGCATTAATGAAGTCCATTAAAATCCCGTTCTTCTCCTGCCAGGCAGCACAGCCTGCCCGGGCTGGCCGGTGCATGGCTTGCTGAGAGGCAGTGCTGGAGCCGGCGTCATGGAACAGGCACTTACTGCCCGAGAACTGCAGCAACCCCGGCTCAGCTGAACGTGCTGGTGCTGTGCTAGGCACAAAACTCCCCTCTGGTGCCGTGCTGCTAGGAAGTGTCTGCCATGCAACACAGCTGGAGTGAAGGGAAAACCTTCTCTCAGATCAAGGCATTACCATACCACTAACTTTAGAGAAATACAGGCCAAACTTTTGATTCTTTATCCTGTGGAGCAGAGAATCCTCAAAAGAAAGGACATAATTGAAGACAGTGTTGTCAGATTCATCTGTCTGTTTATTTAACTCTGCTTCTTAACTTTCATAGGGTGGAACATAAATATTCCAGATCTAATTAAACTAAATTAGCTTAGCCCAAAAGTTAAGTCACTGTGATCTCTGCTAAAAAGCTTGTTTTCTTGTACAGCCACCCAAAGCTGTTATTTTCATTAAAATGTTCATGCTCAGTAAGGAAGTATAATAGTTCAGTGGCAGAGTGATTGCTAGTGCTAGCAGTAGCACGTTGAAGTTATATGACCTCTCATTAATCTGTACTTTGATAAGGTCCTGGAGTGGTAGGCTTAATGACATTCTACTGTAAATTATTCAAATCCCTGCCTGTGCACAGACTAGCCCTTTGGAGAAACACACAAGTGATACTGAATCTTTTACTGCCTTGGAGAATAACTACAGTGGTCCAGAGACAGAAGTTTGCTCATCTGTATTGTGGATCATGTAAATTGCCTAAAACCAGGCAACTCTGCTTTTCTCTTATTATTTTTTCTGCATGTTATTTTACTTCTAAAACTATTCTACTTATGCAAAGGCTGCTTTTCCTATCCCCCCATCCATTTCATTTTGTCTTTTGGGCCCCATACAGCATGCTGAGAACTATGTACCTAGGCTAGCTTGGTGACATTAATTTCATTTGGTCCACAAGGCTTCCTGGCTGCTTATGTTTCCCTTGTGTCACATCAGCCTCATCAAATCCTATTTTTCCTCTTGGCTCCTTTCTGTCAGCCTGCATTCTTCTGAGCGTTGTCTCTTCAGCCATATCTCATCCCATGCAGTGCTTTCAATTCTTGTTACCAGCATTACCTCCCCTGTGAGGATTATAAACCCTGCTCTTAGTGCAGCAAAACTATGTGGATTTCATGGCCAGGACAACCTTCCTCTATGGAAAAGAAAAATGAGCATGTCACTCTCACATTTTAAGATCTATTCCAGAAATTCATGGACCTGAATGTCAGAGGGACATGTTTCTGGTGCAGCCCTATAAAAAGGATCACAGAATTACTTCCTCAGTCATCCCTCTGTACAGCTGAGTAAGCTCTGATTAAAAGGTATCCTAGATCAATTTATGGGAAACAATACATCTAGCAATGGAGTTTTCCATATCCTTTAACCATCATCGATTAAATGCTTATCAAGTGTTCAGCTGGGAGTCCAACTCCTACTCATGACTTTCACAGCTATTTCTTAGACATAAGAAAAATTGTATTTTCTAGTTTTACACAGCACTTTTCTATGTACTACTGTGTGCCATATTTATATCACTTGGATTTTTGTCAGGTCAAAAGCAAGTCCTTAAGCATGGCAAGCCAATGCTAACCTATTTAAATTTCTCAATTTTTTAAGTGTAAAAACTGGAGTCAGTACAGACTATTGTCTAAGTGTTGTACACAGAGTCATCTTGCCTGAAAATTTCTTTTGCTACTGGAAATAAGGATCAAAGATTTTAATTTTGTAGTCACATAACAATCTTTAGAATTAACCACTTATGTGTGTAAATGTTGCTGGTAGACTTTATATACCAATACTTTTGGAGTCCTCAGTGTTCTATAGTCTGCGAGAATATTGCTGTTTACTAAGCTCATACTACTCAAATTATATTAGCCTGTTTTAACAACACAAAACCAGATTTCAGGAACTTTGCTTAAAATCTTTTACGGCAGTTTCCCTGTGAAACTGCTACAAAATTGTAATGGCTTTTCATTTTGATTTGCTGGCATGAAACAAGTTGAGTGCCCTTTCTTTCAAAACTTAGAGGCTGAACAGAAAATTATTTTGCTGACACACCAAATGTTTTTTGCAACTGAACTGATTTTCTTCGGTAATAAAAGTTGATTGGTATAATGAAAAAATGTTTTATGTAAGCATCACACCACTGCACCAGTGCAGCCCTCCAGCCTTCTCTAAGATGCTTAGGCCACACTCATTTGAATCAACAGGCTTATCCACATGGTACAAGCTCAGAACAGAAAATTTCAGCCTCAAATTATTTCTCTTAAATTATGTACCCAGATTAGGGATCAGCTTGTTAACATGCTCTCTGAAACGTATGTATGTGTATATAAAAATGCATATATTCACACAGAAACAGACATTTATATAGTATTTGTACCTTTTAATTTATGTTCAGCAGTCTAGTTTCCATTTGACTGGAAGTCTGTGGCTGCTTTCTCACTTTTAAGTGGTAATTATTGGACTACAGTGTCTGAAGAAGTTTTCTGAGAAGCAAAAAGTCACTGTTAACCTTCCCAGAGTAAGGCAGAAGAGGAGTTTGTGATTGCACAAGCTACTGCTGTTTTCTTACTGAAACACAAGAAATCACTGATGCTTTATATTGCCAGCTCCGTACCATCTAATATAAACTTAAGCTAAAGATAGATGTCTTGATAACTGCCTGTTCACTAATGACTTCTACTGAAGCAGTTTAATATTGCTATTCATTCATTTAGACACTCCTCTTTTTTTTCTACAGCCTTCTTTATCTTCTGTTACTGAAGCATTTAAATCTAAGAACTTGTACTCCAATATGCTGTAATTGAGTTTAAATGTTAATTTTCCCAATTTCCTGAAGTATATGGTTAAAAGCATTTCATATCTTAGAAATAATGATATTTCTTTTCACTGGAACAATAGAAAATTCTCACTGTGTTTCTGTTTCAAGTAACCCTCTTTGTTTACATACTAACATCCCCCTCATTTTCTTTATCAACCTGATGAAATTCCTCAGAAATCCCCACATAAATTTACAAAGGGTTCCCCTTGCCTGATGCTGTAGAACAGAGGTACCCGATCCCGGTCTCAGGTCCTTCTTTGTTTGAAATTTACCTTAGATTATTTGATTCTTCTTTTTTATTTTCTTAGTTTATTATCAAAATAATTTCTGCTGTGTTTGACACCTTAGAAACATCAAAATAGAAGGATTGCCAGAATAACAAATTCTAGTTTGTTACCACTGTTATAACTCTCTTAGCCAGTTAATAAAGCTGTTAAAATCAATATGTCTGTTACTCAAGGAGTTTTGATTTATCCAAGATTCCAGATTAAGCTTCCCTTATCCATGTATACTGTCTTTTGGAGTTCCTGTTTACAGCTAGTTTCTGCTTCACAGAAGAAGAGAAAAATATCTGCAGGAGCTTAAGAGGGCTTCTTAGTCCAATGAATTTGTCACAAACCCCATAGATTTTACTCAGAGGGCCCTGCCTTTCATAAACTTAATTACTCTCTCCACCTGTTGTGAGGGGCCAGATGTGCTACTGCTATTATTTCACCCTTTCTAGGGGACAGAGCACTTCTGGGAGTTTCTGTAGCTGCACAGCGAATTTGTTTGTTTTTCATGCTGATCACACACAGTAGAAGGCTCCTTTAAATAGGGCTGGCAGAAGTCCATGCTGTCCCTCACTGTGGGAGCAATTAACTCCATTATATAGATAACCATGCTCATAGAAATGAGGTACGGGTACCATTACATGCCCCTGCAACATTTGTTTAATTGCTAAAGCACTTGTTTATGCACTGCTTTGTTGGAAGAAAATGTATTAAACTATAAAACAATGATCTGTCAGGTATAAAGCCTGCAGCCTTGAGGGGATCATTATGGGGCTGAGATCAGAAGAATTTAAGAAATTTTGTCATATATCAAATGTCTGAGACCTAAGCTTCATCTTGCTGTTAGCTATAAGGCAGTTTTATGGACTGTCAGGATGAAGAGAATATTTACATATTTTTATCAGCAAGTAATTGGTTTTTTATCATTTGTGTTTTCTGTTCTTGTATTACACTATATCATGTTGGTCATAAGAACCTGCAGTACTGTCATGTTAAGTGGCACTGCTATGTTACCTCAAAGCATCTGATTTACTTCCTTACTGTTGTTTGGTAGAACAATGAAATTAATGAATTGTGTTCAAGACAGTGGCAGCTTTGAAGCTTTTGAGCTGGCAGATATATCAACAAAATTTTATGGTAGATGTGAGTATGCAAATATGTGTAATGCAATGGAAGTTTAATAGATCAATATTGCACAGAAAAAGGCGTAGCGTATGTTATTCATTATCAAGCTAAAACTAACTAAGAAGAATAAGTAAGTGTCATACAAAAGTAAAGATGAAAAATGTTCAATACCTTGTAGCTTTCTCCTATATATTTCTTTCTGAGCTTGCCTTGATTACCATGTGCCTGTTCCTGCAGTTTTGGATATAGACAGTGAAATCACGACTGAAGGTGACTGCTCAGGTTTATGCGGAAATTCATATACTTGTGGCATGTTGTGACCCTTGCATTTCATAATTACTTCTGGAGACAAGTAGGACAATATTGCAGGGTCGTTTCAAGGTAGTGGTCATTCCTTATCATTCTGCAGAATGGATCTTCAGAGTTTATGAAGTTTTAACCTAGAATTCAAAACTCTGTACCCTAGATAAGTGCTGTCTCTGGCTCAAACCTTATTAAACTAAAAGCTATTCATTCTTTGAATAGTGTGCCAAACTTGCATCTTATAATTTGTGTGTAATAACCTCTGTATGTATTGATAGTGAGATATATTTCTTTGCCTTACATTTATGGAGTTAAGCACATAATTTTAATTGGCTCAAGACAAAAAATAAATCTACTGCTTTATGATTTTTGATAAACCTTTGAGAATCATAAGCTTCTGTAGTCAAGTAATCTGGCCCCTATTATGTGGCAGTTGCATCTGCTTTAGCATAAGCTGTTGTTTAAGGCAGAAAGTTTTTTATTAGTGATCTGTTGTCCTTTGTTATCCTTTATTTAGATGCCAAAATTAAAAAAGTAGAAGAAATAGCATATTTTCTGTCCCTATGGGCTGGCTAGAGCAATCAACACTCTGTAAGTAAGTTCAAGCTTCTGGAAACAAGAACAAGACCTTAAATCTAAATAAATTTTCTAAATTATTATTTTTAATGTAGAATATTTTATTATGTGATTTTTTAAATACTGATTTTTCTTGGGAAAGTTGAAACAAAAGTTACTTCTACTGGAAATATAAACCTTTCCATACCAAAGGTATTAAGTTATTTCAGTCTTATTGAAGCATTATATCTGAATTCTGTTAGTGATTGAGATTTAGTTATAAAAAACCATTTTCAATCTATCTAAAGGCAGCTATTTATGCTAATGAACTTTGGAATAGAAGAAGGTGGTGCAGTCACTTATTGAGGAGGGCTAAATATGAGAATAAATTTTTTAAATTATGGTAAATTCTGCTTTAGAATCTGTTCTTTTAAAATCTAATCTGAAGACTCTAAACTGCTGGTTGAAACTCCATCACACTTCTGGAACATTCAAATAATTTTCCGTGTTGGTCTGTCACTCAGGTATTGATCCTGGCTGCTTCTGACACTTTGAAATCTAATGAGGTGACAGTCCAAGGTCTTGTAGCTGCAGGCTATTTCTTCCAATATGTCATAATTTTCCTGCTTGTTTTTAAAGCTACCTATGTCTATTTCTCATTTTAGGTCAGATGACCTTGGACTATCAAAATGTAAGCTGTTAAAATGAATAGTCCTTTGACTTGTACAGTGACATTCTCAGAACTTTCAGCATTGATGATATTCCACTTTGCTCAGTGTGTCTTTCTGACTGTATGTTTCAGCTGAGCAGATATGAGCTTTGAAAATTAAGTGCAGACTTTCTTCAATCCAAAATATAAAAGTCCAGAAACATAATCTGGTTCTGAGTTTTTTATCATCTTTTTTCTCCTCCACTCAAAGTATGTTTTTTTAAGTGAACTCTCCACAAATAGCAGTAGTCAGTATTAGCATAAACTATCAATTTGAAGCTGATAAATGATCCCAGATATTCCTTACAGCTGGGTATCTAAGAGCAACTCATTCAAACAACTTTTGGAAGTAAAATTATAGCTGGGGAATACTGTCACATGTACCTGAGGCTTTTCTGGTTCTGTAAGCTTCTTGTTATGTTTTATAACAACCACACATGAATTGAGCTGAATTTGTTAGCAGAAATCTCCTTCTGCTACCTGGAAGCCTCTTAGAGTTCATGACTTCGGAGAGCTCTCTGACAAGGGAATTGTAGATACTCTGCTATAAAAGCTGACTGAAGCGCTGCAGCTACAGGGCAAACCTCTAGGCCTGCCAGGCATGTTTTCCAGCAGGAGAACAAGTGCTTCTCTGTGAGGTCACGCCTGATCTGTATTATAGGGTCTTCCTCATACAGAAACAGACCTTTCTGGTTCTATGTGAACAAATTTTCCCTATGTCACAACACAAGCTTCCAGAAACAGGTTACTCTGGACACAAAATTGCTTCCCCTAGACAGTTCATTGTTTCAGTGAAGTAAATCTTTGGGCTGATCTAGAGAAACTGGGATGTAGTCTTTAAGTGGGACAGTCCAATAAAATGAGCAAATACACCTGAATAATAGATTTGTTGTTTTTTATAACAGTGGTATTTTGAGTTATTCTAGGAAATGTCACATATTATACCTTCATGGCTTGTTCTGAAGTAATTGATTCAGTATGACATGAGCGTTGCTCCATAAATCTTGCATGCTTTGGAAGCCACAAAGGATAGATGAAATTAGATATCATTCTTAGATATTTGTACAAGATATTGTTGGTTAATGACATTTTAACCAATGCAATACTGGTGGCCATTTTTTTGGATGGAGTCTCCCAGGCTGTCCAACCATGATCAATCAAGCCATAACGCGAACACATAATGATTAGGAAAACAGAACTTAATTACTCACCTATTAGTCACAGATTTTTAGGCACAGTGAGTGTCTAGGAGGCTGCAGACAGTAAAGAATTGCTCATATTGTTGTTTCGATGTCAGTAGCACAAATGTCCTAGTGTGTGTGCAAGACTGTGCAGGCCAGCATGAGGGCAGAGCATTTTTCCCAGGGAGAGGACCCAGAACCTTGCTGCCTGCCAGAATCAGAGTCTGCAGTGACAAAGCAGTCCTGCAGACCAGGGAAGGGAAGTTATTCCAGGGCATGGCCCTATTTCTATACTGCCAAAAATACAATACTTGTTTAAATATCCTTGTGAAGGGCATCATCCATGCTTTGATATGTTTACCTTTTAAACCGGGTCAGGAAATAAACCGTGACTGATATTTTGTTGTGTATTGATTGGTAGCCACTATTGATTTCTCTATTTGTCCTTGTGACAACTCATGTTTGCACATTTTTAGATCATGGGATTCTGTTCAACTAGAAATGATTGCTTTTTCTGATGGTTGGGTTTTTTTCCTCTAGACTTTAGTACCTTAACAACCAAGCTATCTTCTATTTGAATGTGTATTTCAAGAATAGACATTTTAGGAAGCTTGAACCTCTATAATCAGTTCTCAAAGTATTTTCTTAGAACTACAATGCAGTGCAAAAGCAATAATCATGATGATTATCATAAAATACAACACAGACTGAAGAACAAGCAGCTACGTCTGCTGTTCTGCTTGTTGGCTCGAAAGTCTTAAACATATATAGCTTACAAAGCAAGTCAATGCAATCATTTCTTCCTCCGAATGAATAGACACTGGTGAACATTTGAATTAGGAATTTACTTTTCAAGTGTGCTAATAAAGCAGTTCTAAATACCTGCAGTTATTGGTGCATTTTTGTTTCTTTAGATTAATTTTAAAAATCCCACCTCTTCCATGAAAAATGCTGAGAAACACACAAATGTCCTTATTGACCTCTCTTAGGTCTTTGACTTGACCTTGCTGAACTCATATTCATTAATGAGGGAAAAGCAACCTTGAAAATGTTAAAGCCTATTAAAGTAGACCAGCCTAATAAGGTTATATGTAAACTACAGAAGACTGAAACCAGCAACTAGTGAGAAGCTAAAACCACTGGCAGAGCAACACTTGCCTGTGGCAAAATAAAAGCTTTTCTCTTTTTTAGTGTTATAATATGTACTATCAGAAGATGGAAAGGTACAGTTTTTCATAACTTAAAAGGTTTGTATACTGTCACAGATCCTTAATGGAAAATAAAATTAGCAAACAATTCAGCTAGAATAAAGAAAACTAATTATCCTATTTCAGCAACTAATGTCCTGAAAATTTAATTCTTTGTATTTAAAAAGAAATATCTTCCTCTTCATCAAGCATAATTGAAAAAATCTATTACTAGAAAATATTTCTAGGAAATTGTTTCCTAATTCATGGGTCCAGGACTTTTTGGACAAAAACAAAAGCAGAAAAACTAAAGGAAAGTGAACAGTCAGATGTCTGAGTGTGATGAGAGAGAGGATAAATTCCAACAAAAATCTGTCCTGCATGCCTTCTTCATAATGTCTGGAGCATAGATATAAGGAATTATTTATTTTTCCCAGGCCTTTCACACTTCATCTTCTGCTCCTAAACTAAACAAGAAAGTACTGTGGAATGAAAGTCTGATCTTATAATATTTTCATAAAGTTGTGTAGTCTTATCCATGCAACAAGTTTAATCATATAGGTGTATATGTTCTATATTTATTCATCTAAAGGAATACAAAAAACTTGACTAGCCTCAGCATTGCTCTACAGTGCAGAGTAGAGAGAAACCAGTGCAATAAAATGGTATTAACAAATGACTTAATTTCCACAGAGTGAGTATAACTAAGGCCTTAGGCATTTTTGTTTATTTCCCATTTCTAGGACTAGCCAGCTAGAGCAGGGGGGACAGAAATTAATATCAAATGCAGTTCTTATATTTTTATCTTCATTTTATTGTTCCTAAATAAGCTCAGTATACTTGGAGGATGAATTCTATTAAGCAGAAATAATCAAGGGATTTAAAAAGGCATTCTTGGACAAATCTCACAGTTTCACTAATAATTCATAGTCAGCATTGAGGTTACTGAAACAATCATAAGACATAGGAATATTACTTGCAAAAGAGGAGGAAAAAGAGAGGTCCTTGGTCTTAAGTTGTCATGGTGTCATGGTATTTATTAGAGGAAGTATTTCACTTTATCCAAGACAGTGTAAGAAATGTTATTATTTTTTGAGTATTTTCTCTCTTCAGGGAGAGAAGAGAGATGGGGAAGACAATATATAAGGAAAAATATAAAGGAGAAAGAAAACTCATATAGGGAAGAAAAAATCCTCCTATTTCACTGATATTAGGGTCTTGGACAAGATGACCTCCACAGGTCCCTTCCACACTTGACCATTCTCTGACTTTCTGTTCAGAGGTGAGGCGTGGAAAATGAGATCCATAGTTTTCATTTATATAATAACTTCTTTTAAACAGATTTTTTCCTCTATAAAGTAGGGGTCTGATCAAAAAGTATTTCAGATTGAAGACATGGCACATATTTGGACACACTAGAAGTATGTCCAACTAACTTATTTTCTGAAATGAATCAATTCAGTGGAAATATGAGTAGCCTAACATAAGGGTGGACTTAAAATTTTTCAGAAACCTCTGCTATTAGCTAGTCTTGACTACTGGGATAGACAAGTCAGTGGTATAAATCAGTAAAGCAATTTTATTAGGACCTTGCAATACAGGAGCAAGGTGAGAGCTGATGTGCTTCAGCCTAGGTTCCTTTTAGCATGTATTTAATGTCTTCCCTGTCTCCCGACTGCGGTAAGTTATAGCACAGAGATGCTTATTTAAAGGTTTTAAAGATGTCAATGGAATAAACCAAGTACATTGGGAGAGGGTAGAACTCATATAGGTATATCCTGCCTAAATTGCCAGCTTTTGTCATATATGACAAAGGAGCAAGAAGATATAGAATGAATCAGGATACTCTTAATGAATATGGGGATGAGAAGTGCATATCCACAGATTTTATTTTTTCTCTGAGTCAAAGGACAGTGCAAGCTGGTTATTGAGGGGACTTTATGCACGTGTTTATATTGTTTAATAAACGGTATTATAAGGAGAGGAAGCTAGCAGCTGTCCTATTTTCCCTTCCATCCATATATCTGCCACACCACTGAATCTGACAAAGTGAAACTCTCTAGCTTTCAGTTTGTGCATAACACTGTTGCCAAACTTCATAAAGATATTTTATGGCCTGTTGAAATGCTAAGATGCTAGACTTCATGAAAAATGAAGTCTCTAAATGGATTGGAGCTATATCACTTGAGGAGTTTAAAAAATATCACTATGAGTCACAGCTATTAGTGACAACGCTGTGGAGAAATCTCACCCTGCTTATAATAGTTCTGTTATAATATATCCAGGCACACAGTGTCACTAATGATGAACAATTTTCACCTGTACACCAAATTATGGTATCTAGGTCCAGACTTGTTAAGTCATTTAAAATTTGTATGACAAAAAAAAGTAGCAGCAAAGACTTTTTCACTGCCTCGGTCTGTGTGAAATGCAGGGTATGATGTATGGTTGTCCATCAGCACAAATTCAACAAAGCAGGAGCTGCTCTAGTCCTATGCTTTCTACTGGTATGCTGGTTTAGCCAAATTCAGAAATATATCCACTTAGAGAAGGCAGGTCCAAACCACCCCTCCCCCCACCAGGTTCGGGGAAAAAAAATAAACTTTTTCTCCTCGAAGGAAAGTGAAAGAGATATAAGAGATATAGCTATTTATTTAACAAACACACACAGATAAAGGATAATAATGATAAACAATAAAACCTCTTGCTGTGGAGAGAAACCTGATAGAATTTAGAGTCCTTCTGTGGGTCTCTCTCTCTCTGTCCCTCCTCAGAGCTGGGTCTGGGCCCCTCCAGGCCCAAGGTGGAAACTTCCCCAGTGAATTATGGTGTTCTGATGTTGAAACAGTCCTGAAGAGAGAAAAAAACAAATTCCAAAATTCCAGGAAATCAAAATCCACTCTCCAGAGAAAAACGAGCCGGGAAAACACTCCTTGAAAAGTAGCAAGGGTGCTTCCTCCCTCTTCTCTCCTATGGCCGAAGAACTCAGAGAGAGTGAACGTGACCTTGAAGAAAAAAAACCTGTGTCTGAGAAGTTCACTCGGTTTTTTTTCCTCTCTTGGGCTCAGTTTTAAAGGCACAGGAATCATAGCTGGGCATGGAGTGGTGATAGGGGATACAACATCATAAAGTCACCCCAAGATATTACTGGTCTCAGGCTTTCCTAGCTTTTCCTTTACAGATAGCAGCTTCGCACCACCAAGCAATGAACTGTTTCAGAAAGATGTGATCAAAAGCTCAAATCCCCAAAGGGTATAATCTTGAATTATCTTCTGAAATTTCTTTGTATGCAATCACATGAGTATCAGGATTTTCACACGGGAAGGGAAAAGAAAGCACATTTGGGGAGACTACTGTGACTCTCTGAGGATATCTTACCTTAAGCACTGTAAAATCTCACTAATAATATCTTTGTTACTATTTCATAGTCTCATAACACCATGTCCCATCAGTCCAAGTCATCCAGCACTGATTTCCACCCCTCCATCCCTCAGATACGTTTCCAATATATAACCACTGCCAAAATTTGAACTTTGTAGGAAGTTTATCTAGGGTTCACCTCTTCAGGAACATGCACACAACAAAGCAAAAATTTGTGTGTTTTTTGGTTTGGTTTTTATTTGGTTTGGTGGGGTTTTTTGGGTTTTTTTTCACTCCAAGCATTTTTTGCTTCAAGTCCAGCATGCACAAGAGTCTAATTCTTCCCTTATTTTCCTGTAGGGAGATTCCTACTCTAGAATATGGGATCAGACAATCCCTAATTTATCAACCAGCTGAAACATGTTTTTCCATCCTTGCCTTCATTCTCTAATGTAACTATTTCCAGACATTTGATTCTTCAGTACTCTGTTAAATACTAATGTGGAGATGACCAAAGCTCCTTTATGAGGTCATATCTTGCTGCTTTGCCTGGTGTTCAGGCTGTGAGTTAGTAGCTGCCCCTGAGTCTGTCCTACACAGTGAAAGCTTCTGGTGCCTTCTCACAGAAGCCACCGCAGCAGCCCACTCCCATTACCAAAAACTTGCCACTTAACCAAAATATTGATGCAAGCAATAATAACTAGAATAATAGAAAATTATTTTCATTAAAATAATAAAAAAATCCTGAAATAACATTCCAGAAACACTCCAATTTGATTTAGGATAATGGGTCATTTAAATTTAATGTTTAATGAAGCCATCAAGCTTCTTATTTTTGCCAAGGTACTAGAACTTTAAAGGCTTTTGAAATAGAGTTCCATTTCCATCCCAATTAGATGAGTAGCCCAGTCCAACCTAAAATGTCACATACTCTGCCAGCATCCTTCATCTTAGGTCTGTCCAGCAACCTAAGAAAAAATAAGTATGTGTTTAACTTCTGGAAACCCAAGTGGAAAATGTTTGCATTACTTCTGAAAGACAAATCTAAAATCCCTTTCCTTTCCCACTGTCTCAAAACTGGTTGCTGCTAAGTTCAGCATAGGAAGAGTGAAAGTTCTGCATAAATCATTGGCTGTGGCAGAGAGAGAAGAAATTCACCTAAACATGTGAGCTGTTCATACTATCTCTGCTAGAAGCTGATCTCCTAACAGCCATGACAGTCTAATGGACATTGTCAGTGTACATCAGTCCTTGAAAACCTCAGCTGAGAGGAGCAACAGAACTTGAGCGACAATAGAGTTCAAAGAAAACTTAAATCTGAAAGTCTGTGAGGGTTGTTACTGGCAGCTTCCGCAGAGGCGTGGTGGTTGATGCAATGTATTCACTACATGGTGTAATGTTTAAGCAAGAAAAATCCTTCTAGAAATGATGACCATAGTTTCATCTATGGTTCAAGCACAGTCTAGTTCAAAACATAGTCTTGTGTAAAGAATTCTGCAGTGCTCGGAGCTGAAGGCTGTAGCTGCTCAGACCATCTGCCCATGCAATTGTGAGTACTTCACAATAGTATTGGAACTCTCACTGAAGGGCGCAAAGTCTCTCCATCACTGCTGTCTCTATCAGTCAGAGGATCAAAATAAATAGTTGCATTGTGGAAAGGACTTCTCAGAGGTTTTTGTTTACATTTGGGGGCGTGGGTTCTTTTATTTTTTCTCTTCTGTCATCAATCTGTTCTTATATTCACCCAACTAGCTCTCATGTCTAGAGAGGGTGTAGACAGTAAGTCATGCGAGGAATGGCTGAGGGACATGGCCTTGTTTAACCTGACAAAAATGAGCCTCGGGGGGGACTGGACCTTGTCACTGTCTACAATTACCTGAAAGGAGGTTGTAGCCAGGTGGGGCGCGGTCTCTTCTACCAGGCAACCAGCAACAGGATGAGAAGAAATGGCCTCATGTGGCACCTGGGAAGGTTTGGACTGGATATTAGGAAAAAACTCTTCACTTGGTGAAGGTGGTTAAGCATTGGAATGGACCACTTCCAGTGGAATGGACCACTTCCTTCACTTGAAAAAGGGTCGTTAAGCATTGGAATGGTGTGCTCAGAGGAGTGGTGGAGTCACCATCCCTGGAAGTGTTCAAGGAATGACTGGATGGGACACTTAGTGCTGCAGTTTAATTGACAAAGTGGTATTCGGTCAAAGGTTGGACTTGATGATCTTGGAGGTCTTTTACACCTTTAATGATTCTGCGATTTGAAAATTTTGATTCTTTGGATCAGTTATGTTAACTTGGTTCATCACCAAAGGTGGAGTTATGAGGCAGACTTTGTCAATGATCAAAGAGGAGCAAACAGTAGGGTTATTTTGCTCATATTTGTGTTTTCTGTCTGACTTAACTTCCAAAGCTATTCCTTCCTTATTTTCTCTTTTGTTTCTGATTGCCTGGGTGTTGCACTGCAAATATCAATGTAGGATGGAAAAAGCTTTCATCCTTCCAGGCATTTGGTGACTCTTCAGGATTAGGAATACACTTATCTAAAAAGGAGGTTTTATTCATAAAACTCTGATATAGCAGTTCACAACTTGCCTGGAAGTATCTTAAATTAGCTAATATTGGAAAGATGATAACCACACTTCATACACCATTGACATAATCAACATCACTAATGCCCTCTTCCAAGACTCTGTTGCTTGTGCTTATGCCAATGTACTTCACAGTTGTACAGGCCTTCATTTACACACGTGTTTTGAAGATATTTACCATCTGCTTTAAATTTGTCTTCTGATTTCTCAAATTTGCCAAATGCTAGTAAGCACAAGCCAGGCTTATGTTGACATAAGTCTGAAATAGAGAAGAAAACCAGGAAATATTTACACTGACAGTAAATGAGTATTTAATTATTTGTTATAATGATGAAGCATACTACAGTAATGCTCATTATCCAGTGTAGAGAGTGATTTGTATTCATTAATATAATCACCAGTTCATATTCCAATATCTCCAATATCTCCATGAGCTGGGAAAGTTAATGTACAAAGGAAACAATAAAAAATATATTTAGAAAGGGTTAGGTGAGAAATAAAAACTACTTGAGGGAAGGTAACATGAGTTTTAAAATTTGTTTTAGCTGTTTGAGACAAAGGTGCTACATTACATGTGCTAAATTAAAGGGACTTTTCATTTAGTGGAAATGGAGACAGTTATCGATGATGACTATTATCCTGGTGTCAGCTGGGATAGAGTTAATTTTCTTCTTAGTAGCTGGTACAATGCTGTGTTTTGAATTTAGGATGAGAATAATGTTGATAACACACTGATGTTTTAGGTTTTGTTGAGAAGTACTCACCCTCAATTAAGGACTTTTCAGTTTCCTGTGCTCTGCCAGTGAGCAGGGGCATGAGAAGCTGGGAGGGAGCACAGCCAGGACAGCTGAGATGAACTAACCAAAGAATTCTATATTATAGAATGTCATGTTCAGCAAAAACAGTGGGGGAAGTTGTCCAGCAGGGGCCAGTCAGTGCGTGGGGCTTGTCTGGGCATCAGACATCTCTCTCTCTTACTCATTACTACTACTACTACTATTACAAATATTATTATTATTATCAACATCATCATCATTATCATCATCATTATATCATCATCACTAATATTAGTAGTATTATTATTAATATATTCTTCTTTGTTTCGATTATTAAACTGTTCTTATTTCTACACATGAGCCTTTCCTTTTTCCCCTGTTTCTCCTCCCCATACCACTGCAGCTGGAGGTCAGTAACTGAGTATCTGTGTCATATTCAGTTGCTGTCTGCGGTTAACCTACGCCAATTATCTGCAGCACTATTAATCACTATTGATTATTAAATTATTATGATGAAATTAAGAATCTACTTATCACAGAAGTAGAGGTGGAGTAACTTTAAAAATAAATAAATTAGAGACAAAGTACTGGAACCAGCAACATGTCTCAGTTTCCATTAGCTACCAATGCAGACTCAGCACTACAGAAGGACTGGGCCACCATGGCAATGATGTCTTTCCTTATTCTGCCTCCAGCTTTTCTCTCATCCTTGTCCTCTCCAGTGCTGCTGCCTTCACCAACTCCACCCCCTTCCCCCCCCCACCCTTGCATTGGAGAGCAAGGGAAAGGCTTCAATGACCTTGACATATTTCCATTTCCTTTTCTTTGGAGCAGAGAACAGACCTTGTAAAGTTCATACGTGCATATTAAGCCTATAACCATCTGCTGCGATTATGAACAGTGCAGTGGTTAAGTTTAGCATTTGGAGAGGAGGTCTGAAGGTCAGCTGCGCTTCAACTGTAATGTAGCATCTTAAGCTGACTTGGATGAGTGAAAAATAACATCAATAAATGAGCAGTTAAGTTTTAAAGAGGGTTAGCATGTGGGGTATTTAAGATCAGGAATACCGCACCAGAGGATAGGATGCTTGTATCTCAGATACAATACGAATTGGAACATTCTCAGTATCCTTGGGGTGCTGGACTAACATTTGCTCTGTTTTGAGCTGAACTCTATTATTTAGTTGATTTTTGGAACCTCATACTTTCTTTCCCGCATGAGGAGATGGAAAGCATGAAGTAGCAAGTACTCCTGATGGGTTGTGGGAGCAACCAGCTCTCCAGAAAATGAGAGCCTGTTATGTAAATTCTTGGTGTTTATGACTCATGTTTTAGAATTCCGTGAAATCATGCACCTAGATAATTCTGTTGGTTTCAAATGTTTGTTTTCTTTGTTTAGTTGCTGATTGCCTAGATGCTAATAAATTTTTTTGAAGTATCAACTCAGTGGTGCCACTGCATGTATTTTCTACAAGCCATAATTATGATGATGAAGTACATTCTTTCTGAGAATTTTTCAGTTACTTAGATTAAAAGGATATTGATAATTAGAAAGTAATCTCCCTATGGAACTTCCTTGATTTGCCAGGGTTTTCTTGGTTCAGTGGGAATGTTTAATGTACCTACTCAGTTTTGGTAAATTAAGGGAAAGTAAGTCTATCTCCATCATGACCTGATAAACTATTGTTTCAAAGTGCTCTATGCTCTTGTGAGCAGGTGATCAAAGTCTGGGCCTGCAGCTCAGGGACTGCGGGATAGGGAAAAGTATTGTAAGTCCAAACAAGAACGGTTCACCACAGTGTTTAAACTCTTTCCGTTGCACGTACTGTGAAAGGATGAAACGTATATGCATCAACAAGGGGCAGTGTATAGCAGGTCATTATCCTAAACAGTTCTGGAATATCTAAAGTACAGTAGGGAAACTCATACCGCTGCAGTGGTCTCTCTGACTTGAAAATAGTGTTCGTTGACATGATGTCAAGAAGTACAGAAAGGCAGACAACTTGAAGAACAACCTCACCTATAATTTATTGGCAGTGTTTCTTTCATGAAGTAGAATTATTAGAAATTAACAATAACTTTAGCAGCTTTTAAAATTATTTTGATAAAGTTCACTGGAAAATATTTTGATTGTAAATATTGTTTCATTTTTTTTTTCCTGGGAGGTAAGGGAACATCTGAGGAAGAGGGAGTTGCTTGAATTTTTACCCCAGCCCTTCTGATACCCATTGAACTTGGCCTTGGCTCCTTGATTTCATAAATCAGGACAATTATAGATTGTTAATAACTTCAAGAAACTGTTTTTAATAGACTTTGCCACTCAGTTGTTTGATGAGCATGATTTCACAGACGTTTCTTCTTTTGCTTCTATTTACTTAGCTAGGCAATTGTGCAAATATGACTCAATGTTTAGTGTTTTATCAGGGATTTAGAAAACTTTGGGTACTTTGAAATTAATTGGTTTCTAGCAATATGCTTCTGGAAACTTGGTTCAATTCAGCCCAGTGAATTGTGTTACTAAGCTGTTTCACGTGCCTTCAAATCCATAGATATAAAAATACCTTAAATTTCTGATTATGTAAAAAATGCACTTGAAATAAACTTCTAATACAAAATGAGAAAATGCATCCAGAAATCCTATGCTGTTCAGTTTATTCAGAAACATTCTGAAACACGCTGAAACATTTCTACAGCTGTTTTATATCTTCATAAATTTTTTTTATATTTATAAGAAGTTTCCTTTTTCTAAAATTAAAACCCAAACACAAAACCCTTGAAACTTTTAAATATTTGACATTTCTGCACATTTTCAGAAATTCTTTTCAAACCCTGATTTATGGAGACTACAGGCATTCATCTATGTCATTTTATGTTTACAGATTTATTTCATTTTCAGTGGGTCCTATTCTGGTCTTTATATGTTTTACATCATCTTATTTCTGGCATGAAGAGGACATGAGATAATCAGAGTCTCATTTCTAAGGTTATAACTTGGAAAAATATTCCTTAGTTTATTAATATTGAGTATTTAATGCTTCTATAATGGGTTCCAGCTGTCGTAAGCTGTAGCAAAAACTTCCTAATAATTAGTTTCAGCAGTTAAGATTTCAGTACTTGCTCCTTTATTGAATATTCATTTCTGTCTCAGCAGAGATTTTTGTTTTGATCTCAAGGGAGCAAAGCTTTCAGACCATTACTTCATTGTTTTTTATTTCTTTCAGTATAGAGATTTAGGGCATAATGCCAAAATAATGCTCTGTGGATCCTCATTAGTGTGCTTTACTCAGCTTGTCCCTCCCTCTCTCTAATTAATCCTTAAAAATAATCCATCTGTGTAATGATTAAAAAATGTTTAAATTAGGAAATAAATATTAATATATACAAGTAACAAATATTAGTCTGATATTCTATGCTTAATATTAAGTAGTGGATTATGTTATCTGGAGCTGAGAAGAGGGGAAAAAAGGGAGGGTCTGTCCATCTACTTACAAACATTAGGAACTGTGGTTGATATTAATCCCCTAATATTTGCAACAACATTTCTGCAATTCTCACTGGTACATGGTTGGCTCATGTGAATAGCTGACAGCATGTGTCATGGTTGCACAAATTTTCTAGAAGAGTAAGCTACTGTATCAATTACAAATGAGCTATTGCACTCTAAATTAATTACTAGCTGTGTAAACTAATACGTGTGTGGACTGAGGCTGGAGACTGTGAATTTTTACTGTTCTGACAATTTGGTATTCTGCTGGGATAGGGGACCTGTCTTTATATAAAAGGGAGAAAAAGAGAATCAGTTGAAATAATGCAATGAAATGTTTGTACATTCTTGGTCTATTATTTAATGGTAAATTTAACTCACTGAATTGTTTCTGAAAGATTGCAGTTATTTCAACTCCTTAAATAACCTGGGAGTGATGATCATTGTTAGAACAGTTAAAAAGGTAACAAACTTGAAACTTATCCTGTATTAACTCTTCCCTGCTTATTTTGTTATTCTGTATTAAATGAGTGACATTTTACCCGTCTCAAAACACTCATTTTCATTTCTCAAAATATTGTGCATACTGTGAGTGGAGAAATCCATTGTGTGCCTTCAGCGGTGCCTGTGACATGTGATTTCAGGGTTGATCCTTTTGTAAACAAGTTGACTTCTTCAAAGCTTGTGGTAGTTTCTGCTCTGTGATGTTGACCTACATGCATTAATTGCATTAATTCAATACTAATATTAACGCCAATATTAATATTAATAATATTGATATTATTAATATCAATAATTTCATTAATAATGTGCACTCTTCGAAACTGCGCTTTGTAGTTGGCATATGGTGTTTCTTAACCACCCTATATTCTAATTATCTGACTCAGTGCTTGAAAATATAGGTATACTTTTTGTTCAGCTATAAGCGATCCCTTGGAGTTCAGATTGCTGAAATTCTTCATGCAGCATTCACTGCCGTTTTGCCAGTACGGCCTTGGAGGAAAACCTGTAAGAAACAGAGGTCATATGAAACCTGCATCAGAAATATAATTTGGTTGGGTTTTCCTTTCAAAGTAGCAGATAAACCCTCCCAGTAGTTAGAAACAGCAACAAATTGTAAATTGAATGTTATCTGGTGCCGTAATGCTTTCTGCTTTTTTTAGGATGTGGCTGGAAATTTTAGATGAGGAGAGGTGAATCTTCTATATTTTCTGTAACATTATGAATAAAACAGATCAAGAGTAAGAAAATCCCTGTAGGTCATCCCAAACAGGATTCAGACCTTGAATGTTCCCCACGTTCGTGAATGATGTGTGTGCTGTATTGAGTATGGAACTAGAAAAATCAATCAGTGTGTGGGGAAAGTGCAGCTTTGCCTGATTTCAACACTCAAATTACTACATATTTTCAAACTGTGAAATTTTCAACTGCGATTTTTCCCAAAGTTTCAACTTTTAAATATTTTCTTTCAGCCATGAGACCTAAAAAATCTGTGAGATTTTCAGTAAAAAAAAATGGTGGTTGTCAATGGTTTATGAAAGGAGAAAAATTTCAATAATTCAAATGTAACAATTTTCTAATAAACTGTGCATACCTAATATTCTGTGATTTGAATATTTTTGAGTAAAAAACTTCTGACGACTGTGGTTAGTGCATTAATTTTTATAGATATTCCTATTTCTATCTTTCCATCTATTTCAATTAAACCAGTGATTTGTTCAGAGAAGGAAAATTAGTCAATTTTGAGGTGAATTTTTTAGTGGATTCTCAGCCCTAATTATGTTATTTACTCCTTTGAAATTTCCCACAAATATTACAGTTAGTTATAAAAAGTAAGTAAAAGTTAAAATTACAAAAAAAACCAACCACAAATCCCCCAAACTGAAACCTTGTAGAAGGCTGCAGTATTAAGTTCATACACATGTATGATTGATTGATTGATTGATTGATTGATTGATTGATTGATTGTTTATGTGGGGATGGAGAAAAAATCCTGTAAATGCGTCTATCTTCTATGCATATCAATTCCCAGTTCTGTAATTAGAGTTAATGGATATAAGAAGTTTTAACTGATTCCTCAGTTCTTACAAACCAAAATCATATTGATACATCATTTTTTTAATATAGATTTTTTTATTCTAGAACTACCAGGAGCAATGATCCAGGCTTTGTGATGTAGCATCTTCTTCAGGTTAATGTTTCAGGTTAATGTATCCAATACTTGAACTTTCTGCAAAATTAAACTCATCTTCTAATAATAGCAACTCTTTAACTATTCTCTTCTAAATCTTCTCTAAGAGCTATTATTACAAGCTGTGAAATGTCCACTGGAGACAGGATTCCAAAGTTATGGTCAAGGACAAGTAGACAATCCATGATTGTCAAAACTTCTAGTAGGTCAAATTGTATACAAATGCTTTTTTCATTTGGGAAAGAAAACAACTCTTTTTTTCTTATCAGAATTGAGCTAATAATATAGTTTTCCAAGAGAGAAATGGTTTCTGTGCTGTCTGGTTTTTTTAGGACAATCTAACTCCATAAGCATAGTAACCCTCTGTTCATCTTTGACTTTGATTATTTAGTTAGGAAAATATTTGGATTTTTCTTCCTTTTGTATTTCTGGTTTTTTTTTTCCTGTCTGCAGCCAGTGCTGCAGACAGCTATTATAACACTTGTCTCCAGAAGCTTTCACACCATGATATTTGCCCATGCTAGACATGTTATATTAGATACAAGGCTGCTATCTCTGCCAGCAAGCCTTACTGTCTTGGAGACTGCTTACTTGATTTATGCTGAACTGGCTTCCCCGAAAATAGCCTACTTGTGCAAGCTTTGATCCTCTCTGGAATGCTCTCGGTATAAAAAGAAGGCAGAGATATGGTAAGAAGTTGTATAATGGTTATGTTGGTGTAGCAAGCTTCTGGTAAGTTTTTGCTAAACCTAAGCAGGAAAGCCATGGATCCCAGGCAGACACCGGAACACGTAGCTACAGCAAGAACTGCTAAATTGATGTACATGTTAGTAGCTCAAAGTTATTCAATGTTCCTTCTGTGAACATTGGTCTGATTTTTTCTAATTCTTTGAAATAAGATTTTTATCAAAACTCCCTAGCACAGGAATCTTGATAGTTCTGGTCCTGTTTGTAAGTGAAAACTTCTAGAAAAGTTAACAGAGAACAGTTCTCCCTTTAGGGACACGGGCTTTTTTGCATGCTAAAACTTTAACTGGAGTTCCACCTTCTCATTTATGGAATAAACAACAAAAGCTCCAAATAACAAAAAAACCCCTTACTTTTTCTAGGTTTTACCATATTGTTTTCCTCATAGTATTTTTGCTAGCATGGTGGGAATTTGAAGTTTTAAATAATAAGGACACAATATTTATATTTAGAAGCCTTACTAACTTAATTTCTCTCTTTGCTCTGTGTTTAGTAGAAATATACATGAAGTGAATATTTACTTTTTAAAACCTGAAGAGTGTTCTGAAATCAGATTATAATCAGAGTTTAAGAGATTAAAGAACTAATGTTCATTTTTTTATTGTGATCATCCATTTTGAAATGGAAAAGTTACACAAAGATATTTTCTTTGAAGTATTTTGAAGTTGGAAATGGTCCTGAAAGACAATATTTTAATCAGGTATACTGAGCTTTCCCACAGTGCCCTCTGTATCTGCATGTTGTGAGGAGAAACTGGATACATTACAACATTTTTGTTCAGCCAAATGAAACTGCAGTCTAATGTTGAACTTGAGAAAATAGATGTCAATCTTTGATGCCATGCTGCCATCATGTTTAAATAATAGCAGCAGTTGCATTTGGAGTTGGATTTAGATGTGTTCTGAAGCAACTGCAGTGTCATAAAATCATGAAATGACAGTAACTTAACTCTTCATGTGAGCTTCTCAGTTTCTTTCTGCAAATTAATATATAAATATCAGATAAATTGATGTATTTTTGTTCATGCAGCACTTGAAATAAAATGAAATAGGGTTTTATATGGAATATATATGAATCTTCATTACTAAATACAATAAATTTCAATCTATCAAGATTTTAAAAGTAGCCTAGAAAAGAATACACTTACAGTGCTTGAAGGGATGCAAAGTTAGAAACCTCAGAGTTTTTGCATAACAAGCATAGTATTCTGCTGCTGACAGCATGAATGCTTGATGGTATGGGGGTAATTTCTAGACCTCTTAGTGAGAATTTTTTTTAAAAAAATTATTGTGGAAAAAATAATTATATTTTAAGCTTTATTTTAAGTATATTTTATACTTTTACAGAGTAAAAATAACACAAAGAGCAATGGTTAACTCTAGATTCAAAAGCTACTATGCTTTATAGCTGAAAAGTTAATCTATAGTCTATCTTTACTAACTCGAAATACAAGCACTGCACAATAATAAGAGTAAGTATTAGTTAGTTCCACACCAGGAAAGAAAATTTTTCAGCTTTATCTAGACAGCTGGAGAAAAGCTTTATTTGGATTTTACGTAATATGCTGATGCCATGATGATTATTTGCCCTTTTTATACACCCTTTTTATATACCCATTTTATATACCCTTTTATATAGCTTTTATGTATCCTCAGTGCTTTTAGCCCACATACATGTAATTCCCCAAGTCTGATAACCAGCTTAGACCCAAAGTTCCATTAAGCCAAGAGACCAAACAGCTTGGAAGCCTCATAGTAGGGGGTCAGAGAGCCCCAGACCTAGGGTCCTCTCCAGAACACATCCTGTAAAGCAAGATAGGCCCATCCAGGGGGAAGGTTCCTCAGGACAAGAGCTTCACTTGAGCCTCTCACTGGTGAATCTTTGATAGATATGGTAATTTGCAAGGTCTATAATTGTATATGCGAGTCATCATGTGTGTGCATTTTCAGAGTGCATTCTGGGGTGCATTTTGGTGCAGTCTACCTGGACGTGGTGCACCTAAGGATCCTTAAATAAATACTGAGGTAAAACCCCTTCTTCCCCTCTAACCGTGTTTGGCTTTTAATTTCAAGACCAGGGAAAAGCAACATGCAATTTATATTTATACTAAAAATATTTCACTTTAAAAATCTGGACTCTAATCTACTAGATACAGTTTTGGTACTGTGCTCTCTTGGTGTAATATTTAGGTGTGTGTCCCCCCTTGAATGTTACAAGATTGTCCTTTATTTCACTTCTTAAGGGCAAATTCTTTCCTTAAACATATACTGGACTCCTGCTGAAGGAGCTGTCCTACTGCACAGTGGCTGAAGTGTATCTGCAGTCATAATTTCTGCCTTCAGTATTTGTCAGTAGAATCACTCATTTAAAACCTGAGAGGAATTCTGCTTTCAGTTGTAATCATATGGCTAAGTTTGGTCCAGGAGGGGACCAGATGCTTTTTAGAAGTCTGTTTCTAAAAGTACCTTCTATTGTTCCTTTCATTATCTTGCTTTGCTGGAAGATACATTAGATGTGATCTGTAAATTAGGATTAAGAATAAAACCTCATGACATTTGGAAAAGATTTCCACAGAAACCTTAAAACTCTGAAAATGCATCTGAAAATCTGCCATCAAAGCAGTCAAGTTACTTTTCTGAAACAACATTATGTCAGTTATTTCAATCTCAAAAAGTTCATTTACGGCCCTTTTATCTGACTTCTGTTCTATAAAACCTTTCCTTTTGAACTGTGTGTAATAGATGATTTCAAGACTCAGTACACGATAGCACAAGGTCTCCAAAACATTTCAAACCCCTTCAGAGTGTGGTTTTCCTCCATTCCCCTTCCTGCTCCTAGAAAGTAATAGGACAGAGCTAGCTGTATTACAAAAGTACCAATTATGCCTTCTTTTTTTTCCTCACAAGGGTGTCCAGTGGGAACTTCACTTAGTAAGAATTACGCTTCCAAGATTGCCCCCATAAGTTTTGGCATGCAGCTCTTAGAGCAGTGTAATCACAGGTTCCATGTACCCAAACCCCTTGGGTTGTGAAACATGCAAGGTCAAATTTGTTCTCAATGAAAGGCTGAACACCCTACCACCATAGTATTACATATTTATGTAAAAGTAAGTTAAATGCATGGAAAGGCATGAGAAAATGGTTATCAACTGGCCTATGTGGTCAGTGGTTGGAATAACATTTAAAGACTTGTTAGACATCAACCTTGGAAACGGAGACAGGTGGTTTTATCACAGTGATATTTTGCTGTAATTGTGGTGGCATAGGATGTGGAAAGAGATCCTGTGGTTTTAACACAAAATTTAGCCTGAATCCATGTCAGGTTAGAACCAACAACTACTGGGCTGGCATTGTGGAAAGGAAAAGAAGAAACATTTATCATTTTCAGCCTTAATGAATCTCGAAGTTTAATTTGATATTTGAATAAAGGTTATGGCTATGCTTTAAATGACAATGTACAAAATGAAGTTCACACTTAGGAACAATACTTAAGAAGAAACATTTACTTTCATTTATGCCCTCTCTGGTTGCTTTACACAAAGATGTATCTAGAGTGCTATAAACCATAGTAATTTGATGATTTCCAGAATTAAGGGATGCCACAGGCAACAGAACAATTAAGGGAGAGTATCTTGCTGGCAGGACCACTGGATGCAGAGGCTTAGGTCAAGGCTAACACAGCACTGCTGAAATCACAAAGGTTGAACCAGAACTAAAACTCATATATTTTCACATTCTAGATTATTTACATATTTAACTTGCTTCTGCTACAATAGTTAGAATATTTTTAAAAAATCTTAACTTTGGTGGATTTTTGTGTGTACATGTTTTGTAAAAAAGTGTACTTATGATATGTTTTTAAGCTTTCTTCAGGATACTATTTGTCCAAATTTATATTGCAAGTAATGTTTCTTCTTAATGCATCCAAGACTGACTTTTGTAAATAAATAAGTTAAAGTGGGGAAAAATATTTACTGATTAGAAATATGTAGTAATATAGCTGTCAGGTAAGACATCTACTATCACCAGATTGAAATGAAACTAATTTTAATACCAAATAAGAATAAATTAAAATAAAGACTGATTAAATCTTCATACTTGCAGAATGTGAAGATGTAGGTATTACACAGTAGAAACATCAGTTGCTGGAGATATGGAAAGCTTCATGATGAGGAAACCACTGCCAGGAAAGGGAAAATGTGAATGCAGTTAGTGAACATTAGTACCCTACCTCCGTTTGTTTAAGGCCAGCCCTGCAAGATATGCTCCTAGGAACAGTGGTATTCTCACCAATTTCAGTGAAACAGCCCACGGATGCACAACTCAGATCTTAGGAAGGAGTTCTTTGATCAAGAAGTTGCAGAGGTTTTTATAAGATCAAAGTGGAAAAGCTTTAACCTATCTGTGTGATGTGCATTTTGAATAAAAATGCCCTAATTCCTCTTTTGATAACAAAAAGAGAAGGCAGGATGAAGTGAGCAGATGAATAAAATAGAAGACAGACAGCTTTAAATTTCTTGAAAGAATATTAGTTCTTGTAGTGACCATTTGACTTCAAAAAAGAATGCTTTAAATTATTCCACAGAAGAATTACATAAAGCAAAATTGCAGTGAGAATAAGGGCTTGACTTTTATCTCTGCAAAAATTGCAAAAATTGTCCCATGAGGAGAACTAGTAAGGTGTAATCACAAATTCCAAATGTGATCCATTTAAAACTTCTTTTTGGACATCAGCCTTAACCTAATAATTTACTAATTCTACCTTATTGCTGTATTTTTTAAACAGCAAGCAAAATGTGGGTGCTCGGGGAATGTAACAAAAAAATACAAGTGAAGATGAATTTATAACGTTCCTTGAAGATGAGCATGACAATATGGTACTCATAATTATTCCAAATAAAAACTTATTAGCTTATAATTCTAAAGCAAGTTTATTTCTTGCAACATCTTGCTGAAGAGAAATTTCAGTAACCTACTAAAAACCACATTATTGTTTTAAATTGATTGAAGAAAAATTACGCCAATTCAAAGCTCCTTCTCTCTATGACTAATAGTAATCTGGTTCAAACTATGTGTTTTCTGAAATACGATGTATTTGTTTCATAAAGATAACTAAAAATCTGATTTATTTTGAACTCTATGTATGCATCTTCATAGCCTCAATGAACGTTTTCAGGACTGGGGCACTAGCATCTTAGATGCTATTTAAATATAAAGACCAATGCAAATGTACAGTTTAAAGCCATATAACCAGTAGTTATAGTGCAAGGAAGCTGCAGTCATTACCCCTGAAGTTCAAACACAGTGCATCTGCAGGACTTCTTGACCAAAAAGAAAATACAATAAACTCTTTTCAATTTCCAATTGCTTTCATAATCTAGGATATGTAGATGTTTCGGGATGAGCAATTTTTGAGAGTGAGACTATTTTTAAATAAAGATAACATATTCTGGAAACTAATGGAACAAACTCAGATTTGCTTCAAGTAAACACTTTATTCAGAAGGGGTACTAGTGCCACATTGATACTGATTAAAAAGTAGATGCAACTCATAAAACCTCTAGTCTGTTTTTTAAAAGGAGCAGCCCTAGTGTTGCAGTCAGTGTTTGCTCAGCCAGGAATGCTAATTTGGCACTAAATTATGTTAATCTGTTTGTGTGAATTTGAACATTGAATCTGTTTGTGTGAATTGAAAACGATTATGTGCCGAATACTGGCCTTTGTAGAAGCACAAAATTAAGCAAGCAAACGATGTGATGAAGAGCCCATCCACAGGCAGGCTGGTCAATAACCCTGCCTTGCAATTCTCCATTTGCTTCCACCCCAGCAGCAAACAAATTTCAAAAGAAAAAAAAATGTTGTGTAAAGAAGTGGGGTCTACTCATGCTGATATGTGAGATATATTTAGTGTGGAAATATCTTCTTGAAAATAGTTCTGCATTGTTGCCATCTTTTCAACTCATAGCAAGGAATTCAATCTTGGCAGCTTGGTATCAGAGCAGATACCTACAAGTAAGGACTTGGACACTCTGTAAAACTTTAAAACCAGGTAGAACCTTTGATAGTTGTTGCAGGGCTTCATAAAATTCTACCTGTAGCTTCAGATGATGACAGAAATCTTTATTGCTGATAATTAATCACTTATTATTTATTAATATTATTTATCATTATATCTGATATTAACATAATATGTTAAATTATAATATTTGAAGCTCTGGAGTTTTCATATCCGTGTAATGCTTCCTTCACTACAGAATTCTGCTTCCACCAGTTTTCATAAGTGGTCTGCACCTCCAGTGATGCATAATACTAGATGGTCCTTGACTTGTACTGCAAAAAGGCAAAGACATTGGTAGCATCTGACTTTCATAAGGACATGTCCTATTGAACTCTGTGATATATTCTTGCATATGTGCATGTATAAAAACTGAGCAAAATTCGAGACTAACACTAATGTGAAGCTTGTGACAATTAAGACATGAGATGACTGGGTTTGTTCAGCCTAGAGAAGAGACTGAGGTGAGTCCTCATTGTGGTCTTCAACATTCTCACAAGGGGAAGCGGAGGAGCAAGTACGTATCTCCTCACTCTCTTGGCCAGTGACAGGGCTCGAGGAACTGGCATGAAGTTGAGTCATGCCAAGTGGGAGGTTTAAGTTGGATATCAGGAAAAAGTTTTACAGCCAGAGGGGGGTTGACCACTTGTAACAGGCTCCCCAAAGATGTGGTCATAGCACCAAACCTGACAGAGTTCAAGTGTTTAGGCAACACTCGCAGGCACATGGTGTGATTCTTGGGGTTTCCTGCCAGGATTTGGACTTGGTGATCCTGATGGGTCCCCTCCAGCTCAGCATATTCTATGGTTCTGTGATCTCTGGCTGTAAATAAACTTTCATATTCCAAAACAAAGTTAAAACACACCCCAAACAGAATGTATTAACTGAGGAATCTTGATTCTCTGTGCTATTTTTTTTTCCAAATAGAGGCAACACTTACTTGTTTTCTGAAGTTTTTATTCCTTTTGGGAAGTGTGGGTGTTGAACTCACTAGAAAAAAAAAAAAGGGGGTCTCCAAAAGTACCTTAGGCCAACAGAATACGTGGGTTTGCACCTTCTTATCTTAAAGGTCATTATCAGTTTAACTTCCCTCAGCAGTCTCTGGATATGTAGTTTTTATGACAGCTCTCCATTTTACACTGTGTATGAAGTCCAAGCACTATAGAAACCATGATCTATAAGATGCAGCATATGTTCATGGACAACAATGCAGTAAAGATTATAAAAGAGCCATGTAATTTGATTATGCTGCAGTTTACATGTGTACTAAGGCCAAGGAAGAACCTGTGAAGAAGATACCTGCTTCAAAGGACCCAGGAGATCAGGCAAAACGTTGACAGGAGAAATCACAATTGTGCAGTCCAGTGAAGAATTAAACTACTGGGAGTAATAATATGGGCTGATGCACTCAATATAGCAGTAATGCCCTCAGAGAAGGGTAGGAAATAATTCAGTTCCTCTAGGCTGCACAGAAGCTAAATACAGTATGACAAGAAATAGTAGCAGTACTCATTATGTCTGATTGCTAATTACCCCTTTGAATGATTCGGTTATGCCTGCTACTAGATAATTAGTTTAGTAATTTATGGCTGCAGCACAAACTAGTATTTTAATTTTCGCTGAAGAGTTTTCACAACACCTACAGTTCAGATAATATCTCCCTTTTTACTCAGTTTCAAATTGCTTTTTGTAATAACTGATGGAGGAAAAAGAAATCCAAGCAATTCTTTCAATTTCCCAGCATAGCTTTAATGGTAAATTGCTTATTTTTATGTAATTGTATTCAAATGTAAACTATATAAATGTAGAAAAAAAACTCTATCTGAGCTTTTAACATGGTTTCTTTATAGATTTGGGAATTAATCCTTGAAACACTTGTCTGGGAATATTTGTTGTAGTAAAGTTATTCATTGTCTCTATTCAGAATAAAATAAAACAACTCCTATATATGACTGTTGCTAGGATTAGACCCTTGGGATGAAGTAAATTCATTTTTTGCTTTTTTTTTTGTAATTGTACCAATATTTCTGCACTCCCTGATTATTCTGCTTACAGACATTGATTCTCCTACACAAGGAAGGTGCAGACTGCAACTGGTGACATTTAGAGTGTTGCTTGTAGTGTATTGGTTGGTGGGATTTTAAAGAATCATCAGTTTTCATGAATATTTATATTTCTTTAAAAAATCAACTACGCTTACTTCACTCAAGCATGAAAGCTAATTCTAAAAGGTATTCAGAGATATATGTTTGGCAATTTGTGAGCTGTGTTGTTTTTCTAATAAAGCTGCCACATAGTAATTTAGACTGCCAATGGAAGATGAATATCTGAGTACCACTGAAAATCAAGGTCATATTTTAATTATTTGTAGAATGCTTTTAACCTCAATCTCTCTTTGCTGGTTTACGCAAAATTCTTGTATTTTGCCATTAAATGATTTTGTGTGTGATTCATGTGACTGTTTCCTCCCTTCTTATGGACAGACCTACCCGTGTTTGTTTCACACCATCATTTATGTTCAATAGGGTAATTTTTTTACACTTCTACTGATTTTCACTCTGACTTTGGGAAGGCATAGTCTGGCAGTGTCTAGGAATGAGCTAAACTGAGGCTGCCTGTTCGGAGTAGTTCATAAAGTAACAGTCAGTTTGCCCAAGAGACTTTTGATCTAAATGCACTAGATAAGTACAAATTTTGTTTTCATGTGTAAAAGGGGCAGCAACTGAGTCACAGTAACCTGTTTAACTTGTCTGAGTGGGTTCTACACAGCAGCAGCAAAGGTTGTGTGGGCAACAGGGAATGTAGAGTAAAAGGAGGGAGGGAGGGAGAAAACATCCAACCAGGAGAGCAAAGAAAGTCTACCCAAACCACATACTAATTTTCATGGCTGAAATCTGTTCTGTTTTCAGAGATCTCAGCAATTTTTGATTGCTGTTCCTCCCTCTCCTATTGAAGTCACTTTAGTTTTAAGCAAACTGCTGCTGCTTCACTTTCTCCTGTATGTCTCTCTTTTCACAGTGACCATTTTTCTGTCTCTACCAGGAGAACCAGATTGAGCCAAGCAAGTTTTCTTCTAAATTTACTACTTATCTCTGTGCTGGCTAAGGAATGGGTGGATAGAGAAATGAAAGACGGCTGTGTAGGATACATATCTCCTCTTTTCCAACAGCACAACAATTTCTATGCTTCTCCTGGCCTCAGAAGATAGCAGCAGAAGTTTTCTTTTCTCCAGTAATGTTATATTCAATGGCATTTTGTCATCCTTCAGAGGCAGATGGCAGTGCCATCTCCCTTCTTTAGAGGAATAGCTTTCTGTACAGAGCACTCTGCTTCAGAGGGAGAGACAGTTTGGGAAAGACATCCTTGAACCTGACTTGCAAATTCCTGCTTCTCAAAGACAGCACTGCTTTTTGAAGTTTTTTTCCCACAACACCCAAGAAGTCTTAAGCACAGACACAAAAGTCAGGAACCCTTAGTGAATGGCACATTCCGTGCTGTGTTGCATTTCGTGTCCACCTGCATCTCATCCCTGGGTGCAGCCTGCAGGCAGCACGAGGCAGGGATGGTGTGAACCAAGGAAGGAAGGAAGGAATGAGGGAGTTACACTAGAGGAATGAGAGCTGTACAGTGTTCCTCACCTCCAAGGTCTGAATGGGAGCCTTTGCAAACTGTAATTTTAGTACAGCTCTAACCAGGAATGCTTCAAACATGAGATAAAGCTGGCAAAACATCTGCCTGTGCAGGATTTGTTGATGAATTTTTGATGTTTTTGTGAACAGAACATACTCTTTGATATTTTGGGTTTCTTGTTCCCTTCCAGTTTTGGCTTCTCACTCCACTTTATCATGTCCCATTTGTTCCATAAAATTGTGCTGTTTTGTGTCTTGTGTCATCTTATTGCTAGCTGCTGAATCACAGGCAAAATTTGGTGTTATAAAGAAATTAATCTTATCTCAAGATCTTTATTGTCTGGATTTTTATCTGTTATGTGAATCCTTTTCTTTATAGCAGGAAAGTTCACTTGCTGTATCACATTTTGGTCTCCTGAGGCTCAGTAGTTTGTGGGAGGTGAATACCTTGGAAGGAGAAAGTAGAGAAGCAACTGAAAATTGGTGCTGAGAAATGGGGCATGTTTTTTGATTTTGATCAAATGTTTTTTGATTTCGATCAAATGTTTTTTGATTTCATATAAGAAGCCAAATGATTTGAATGGAGAACTTGAGGTAACCTATGCAAATGAAAAACTCCATAGGAAGTTGCACTGTTCAGCTGCCACATTCCCATTTACCTACCTAAGAGGACAACTAGTAGGTTATGATTTTAGCAGCACAGGACCAGTTTTATGAAAATGTGTGCATTTATTGGCTGTTTCCTATTGAGTTTAACATTTCAGAGTTCATATTCTAAAGAAAGAAGAGGTCCATACTAGACATTAGATTATGACAAGTCTCTTTGCAGAAGTAATTATGTGATTTTCTTGTTCAGGGACAGCAATTGAGACACTTGGAATATCAAAGGAAGCATAACACTGTGTTCAAAATCATTGCATTACCATTCCTAGCACATTAGCACTTTTACTGAAAAATCAGTTGAGACTAGCAGGCAAATATTTAGATTATCAAAATGAATTTTTCCTTATGAGCAACAATGCGTATTGTTTGCAGGTGCTGTATTACTGAGAAAAATTTGGCAATATGAGTTCATCAAACTTGTTTTATTCCTGCTCTTTTGTTTTAACTGCAGTTTGATGACACAATATCCATGGCTTGTACTTGCAGCAAGCTTTCTGTCATCTTTCTGGTGTTTACCAGCACTGGATCAATGCTCTAAAGGGCAACTCTGACAGCATTTCTGTGAACATCAGGCTCATGTTTATCATAAAATGAAACTACTCCCATTATAGACAATGGTCTAACTTCTGAAATATGTATTCTCTGACCTATTTGATAAGTGATTTCCTACAGACTGAATGTAGTTACTCTTCTCCAATACCACTTTCATAAAGAAGGGGCTGTTACTTGGAAGGCAAGCTGTCTCAGCATTAACCTGACCTTTCCAACTTTGATTAGAGCAATGCTTTAAGTTTTTTCTCCCTGGCGGAGATTTCCACTTCCACAGTCACAACAGCCTATCCTTCTGTTCTTTCTCTTAGCTGTCTGCTGCTAGCCATGAATATTGCATGAGAATGAATGTATACATGAGTATTCCAGTCAGAATTTTCCTTGATGTGTACCACGTTGCCAGATAAAAGCACACAAATAGCTGGTTGCAAAACTACACCCACTGCTTAGTTTCTGCAACATGGAGGGAGAAGATAAAGAAGCTAGGGCCAGTTCTGTGTTTCGAGGATGCCATGGGCAAAAGCAGCCTGGGAAACATAATACAGATTAGACTGAACATATGGAAGATATTTTCTATTATGCATGTGGTGAGACACTGGAACAGGATGCCCAGAGACGTTGCGAATGCCACATCATTGGAATTGTTCAAGGCCAGGCTGGAGGGGGTTTTGAGAAATCTGATATTATGGTAGATGATCCTGTGTGTGACAGGGGTGGTTGGACTAGGTGGTCTTTCAAAGTCCCTTCCAATCTACAGAATTCAGTGATTCCATGATTCTATTTGGATACTCCTTCCCAGTATTGTAGTACCTCTGAGGAGCAGTGAAAGTCAGAGCAGCTATAAAAGTAAAGTCAAGGTGGTGCAGAGCAAATCTAAAGTAGTAAAATGACAAAACATTAAAAGATTCTTCCATATTCCTGACTCATACTTTAGGACACTGTTGAGTCATTGCTGCAAAATCATAATAAAAATTGTTTTTTCCACAAAAGAAAAGCAGAGAAAATAGTGAACCTTGATTTTTAGGACTGCAATCTTCATTTTTGGTCGTGTCTATACACTTGGTAAGCCTATTATGATAATGAAGTGTTCGTTTGCTGGTATATCAGCTAAAAAACAATCTTGATATTTCCTACTGCAAGAATAATCCCTTCAATGACTCATGAACTTGAATATTTCCTGCACTGTTATGGTGGCATATAGCCAGATGGTTAAGCTTCATTTCATCTGTGTTGTAATGTAATTAATTAAAAACTCTAATCTGGATTTTAGGCTGTTAGGGTGAGATTATTGGTCCTACTGGTCCTCCAGCTGATTTGATAGCTCTGCTTCTGATCTGCTGGATGTGACTGACTTAGCTACACAGGCAGGGCCAGCTCTGGACATGCTCCAAAGGCAAAACTTCACAGACAATCACCACACTTTGAGTCATAAAGTGATTTAGGAGATGATGAGTCACCATACCAACACACAGAAAGTCAGAGTTAAGCACCAGAGAAATGGATAACTGTGCATATCAGCTTCAGTTCTGTCATTATGAGGCATAAACTGTAGTAATTAGATTAGAAGTCACTGTAACTAATAACAAGGCTTTGATTTACCTGTACTTGTATCATTGCAAAAATTAATTATTACTCTGCAAGATATTTCTGTAGCCTGCAAGTTACATGACCGTATGGTTTGGCATGCTGCCCTTGAGGCTTATCTGTAATCTGGATGCATGACTGACTACGTCTGCACTGTTACACCTGCCTTGCATACACCCCTCAGCGTGGGTTTGCCACCTGGTGCCAGATTTGTGCGAACTCTGGATCACAGCTAGGCTGGTGTAGAAATAAGCACCACCCACTCTTTCTGTTCAGCTAAGCACTCATTTTCTTGTGTGCTCGCAGTGCCTCCTGATGGGGTACCGTAGGGGCACTGCAGCACCAGTGAATTGGTGGTTTTGTAATTTGTCTGCTTTGGTTACTCTGGAGAAGTCACAAGTAAAAAAGCTTTCTCAAGACTGTGTTTCTGGGCTAGTATGGGCAATACCCTTTTAAGCTAAAGAGAGAACGTTTTCAGAATGCAGGATGAGATTTTTCTACTGCAGCTTTGTACCAAAACTCATATATCAGTTTTAGATCCTGTTTTCTAAGTCATCTGACTCTGGTCCAGATCCAAAGGACGGTCCTCAATTTCTAATGCTTTTAAAGAAAAATGCAAATTAGAGTTGGGGGAAAAAAGTACTGTGAGGCAGAAAGGCTTTAAAATTTGTTGTTATTTCTTTTGCCATGCTTATAGTAGAAGGTTGCATAGTAACAGATAGCAAAACAGGTGGTTCTGAGCTCTGAATTCCAAATTGTTTCATGTTTTGGCAGTGGCCCAATCAGATAAATATTTCTGGGGATTAAGAAAAGTACCCTAATAAATCAGCTGACATAGAGAATACCCGGATTGAAAATGTTTTTGGTTATTGTCTTGGGAAAACCCTTTGTAGGAACAAAAGCCCTAATTTCATGGCTGTTAAAATGTTTGCCACGAACATTTAGGGCTGAGAATTTTTTTTTTCTTCATGTTCAGAAATTCTGCTGAATTTCAATTTCTCTCTGTTTAGTTTAGACGCAAACATTGTGGTGAGGGGTAAACACAGCCACTAAGGCGTTTAAGTCATCCTGGCTGGTCATATAGCTGCCAGAGTAAGAGGGAAAAACAAGACTGTAATCCAAAGCGAGAGTGTGACCTTCTGTCCCGCGTGACTGGACCTTGGACAGCCTCTGGGGACCATTGCCATGTGTTTTGTGGTTGACTTGCTGTTGCTTTGTGGATAATACACAAGCCCCGAGGACGGTGCTCTCAAAGGATTGCAGCTTGGAGCCTTGTGCTGCTTCCCTCTCTATGCCAAGTGCCCACTGGCACCAGGGCTGCTCCTGTGGTTCTACTCTGCATATGGAGAATTTCTCATCCCTGTGGCTAATCAGGAATTGGGAAAACCAATTAGGCTGAAGGATCAGGGCTTGATGAGCCAAGAGATAAAGATAAAAGACAGAGATAAGAAAAAATGTCAGTGTTCTGCGTAACCTGCTGAACAGGGAGGCTTCAGCCTCAGAGGTCAATCTAAGATGTCCGCATACATCTCTTCAAAAATTAAATTAATGTATGTGTTCTCTTTGTTCATTGAAATGTCTCTCTACATGATCTCAAAAAACCCCTTGCATTTGCAGTATCTTTGTTCCACAGTATGTTGAAAAGAGTTGGAAAGAGGTGAAAATATGGAAAGCTTCTGAGATCAGGACTATTGAGGAATTTTTGGATTCACCGATGGGTAAAAGTATAATCTGCTGTCTCAGATCTTCTTGGGAATCAGACAGGTCTGGTTTTCTGACTGTTTCAGGGTCCTGTGAAAGGAACGAAAATGAACAGGTGAAATTAATTGATGTTATTCTTACATTCATAACAGAATAAACTTTCTGTATATCATGTAATCTCTGAGTGGTAACAAAGATGGTTTATCATTGTTTCGAAGATTTATTTTCTAAGCACAACTCTTAAGGACACTTGTGTTACAATGTCAATTACTCTTAGAATGTAAAAAAGAATGAGAATTCCTTTATATGATGAATATTTCAAACTTGATTTTGTTCAACCTGCACTACTCTTCATTATACATTTATTTGTAGCACTATCTCTACAATATTAATTTAATTTAGATCAGTGGATAGAAGTTATTTATGATTTCAAAGAAAATCTCTTAGTCAGTCTGTCAGCAGATCAGTCTTTTGGAAAAAGAAAAGGTACCATTGAAAAAGAATCTATATTTATTTTTATTATATCTTTATTGTACACAGTTTATAGGCAGTGATATTTGTGTGGGTCTGTATGTGTATGTGTGTGAGAGAGAGATACTACTGTGCAGTGACATTTTGTTTAATGCATTATAAAAAGCACAAAAAGGAAGAAACTGTTTGGAATTTAACTAAACTGGAATTATTTTTAATTACTAAGAATTAGGGTGAATTCATCTGGAAGCACATTTTGGTCTGACATTTGATTCTGAGAATTAGAACTGTTTGTTCCCTCATCTACATCAGGGATGGAAGCAAAAGGGGACAGCTGGAAAGAAATGGAAAGTAATTTTAAAAAAAAAGACAGAAAAAGTGCAGAGAAGACACTCTTTGTTTTATTTCATTACAAAGGTTCTGTAAGCAAACACTAATATACAGAAACTTAAATCAGAAGTTTAAGATTATCTAGCCTAGTTGCCAGGAACATGGAGAAAACCTAGAGAAAACTAGAGATTTTACACATTTAAAATTCCTGTCCTCTAAAGCCCAAGCGGAAGGTGTGCTCCCAGCTGCAGTAATGTGAATCCTTCTATCGAGGATTGGGACTATCCAGGTACAGGTTTCATGGCATTGCTGTGGATATGTCTGTGCTGGGTGGGATCCTATGCCCTGGATGCTCACTTTAACTGTGTCAATGACTGTGTACTAGTTTGAAATCAAACCAGTGGGAGATCGCAAGCCAGAATTACAATTTTAATAGGAGAAAATTAAAAGAAATA
>VYXC01010735.1:208308-272271 GCA_013397175.1 Platysteira castanea | reverse complement strand
AACTGTTTGTTCCCTCATCTACATCAGAGATGGAAGCAAAAGGGGACAGCTGGAAAGAAATGGAAAGTAATTAAAAAAAAAAAAAAAGACAGAAAAAGTGCAGAGAAGACACTCTTTGTTTTATTTCATTACAAAGGTTCTGTAAGCAAACACTAATATACAGAAGCTTAAATCAGAAGTTAAAGATTATCTAGCCTAGTTGCCAGGAACATGGAGAAAACCTAGACAAAACTAGAGATTTTACACATTTAAAATTCCTGTCCTCTAAAGCCCAAGCGGAAGGTGTGCTCCCAGCTGCAGTAATGTGAATCCTTCTATCGAGGATTGGGACTATCCAGGTACAGGTTTCATGGCATTGCTGTGGATATGTCTGTGCTGGGTGGGATCCTATGCCCTGGATGCTCACTTTAACTGTGTCAATGACTGTGTACTAGTTTGAAATCAAACCAGTGGGAGATCGCAAGCCAGAATTACAATTTTAATAGGAGAAAATTAAAAGAAATAAATAAATGCAGTAGTACAAGAATACTGACGAAAATCAGAATACAACCTGACACTCTATGGTGGTGGCAGTCCAAGCGAAAGCGGTCCCGTTGTTGTTGACGAGATGGAAAAATGAGGCGAGAACCCTCAAAAAGAAGGGTAACTCGTTTATTTAAAACAAGCAAGGGACGTGGTCTCAGGATAAGCCCTCGACCCACTCAACAAGCCGGACAACCATCAATAAATAACATGCACGCACACGGGCTTCCCCTTGACCCAGTGTTCGCAGGGAAGCCCAGAGAAAAGTGACCTCCGCCTTTTAAAGTCTTTATCAGTCTCTGATTGGTCCACACAAAGTCGGTTTTCAATCCGGTCACTGATTGGTCACTTTCTCGGGCTTTGATTGGTCCTTATCTAAGAATCATTCCTGACCAATCATTTCGGAAAACCTCCTGGCATTGGTTGGTTCAGAGTCCAATCCCAATTTACTCCGTCCGATGAGGTCAGCTTCTAGATTGTTCTTGCTTTTAATGTGGGGAGTCCTTTAATTACCGCCATCTACTGGCCAAATTGATGTACTGTTCCCCGGGTACCCATTTACATGCAGACATGTAACTTACAACTATGGCTTGCCATAACTTTACAATAACTTACAATACTTCTTAATAACTTACAATAACTCTTAATAACTTACAATAATTCTTAATAACTTAAAATAATTTAACTTGAATAATAATAACTCAATAACTTATACAATGTGTTTAATAAAAGTTTCAACGACCCCAACAATTCATTACCCACCCGCCACCCTACGAAAGCCCACCCTCTGTAACACCGTTGAAGCGGTGATCCTGTAGAAAGAAGGGTCTGAAAGTCCAGCAGTAGGTCTTGTCTTCTGGGAGTCCAGCAGGCAAGCCCTGCTGCGGTGTTCAGAATCTCAGCTTATATCCGGGATGGAATAGTTGGCTCCTCCCTCTGGGTGGAGCATCTCACAATGGGATGGTGAGGCATGGGATAAGGCACTGATGGGCCATTAACAGGAGGTAGTCCAAGGGGGCGTTATCTCTGAGTCATGGGGTGAGGCATTGATGGCCCATTAACAGGAGACAGTACAGAGGGAGAAGGCAGGGAAAACACTGCTCCACCTGGTTCCAACAGCTCACAAAGATGGGAACAGAATACACTTCAACCCAGGACAGACTGCAACAGTAAATGTGGTGATTCTCAAAAGCGAGATCTGTACCACCTTAGATTTAAGTTTCTCTTTGTACAATGATCACAGTGCCCATTCTGTCATCTTGGGGGGATTTGATGACCCTGTGTGGAACCACTTAAAATGCATGCTATGTAGTAAACAGTTCTTCTTCTGTGATTTACTGATCCATAGAGAAGAAACCAATATACTGAACCATGGATACCAGTGATGCCCTTCACTTGAACTTGTTTTACTAAGACAAGCAGGTCAAAGCTGGGTATTTTCTGTTGCCAACTTCAAGTCTAGTGGATTTCCATTGTGAAATATGTTAAGAGATTGTTGTCAGAGACTTTCTGCTTAATCATCAGCAAATTAATTTAATGTCTGAAGACTCCTTTGAATGGAGATTTTTTTTTTCATCTTATCTGATTGATGGTCAGTGTTTCTTCCATCCAATTTCAATTGGAATAAGGTTCTGAAACAGGACTGAAGATTGCTCTGAGACCATAATTAGATTTTAAATGGTAATAACTCTCTAATATCTTCAGGCAAGGAGTTTGAATGGCTACTTCTTTCCACTAGCATCCAATTAACAATGCAAAGTACAATGGTGGAATCTGCCTGGGAAAGTTTTTATATGCTTTATTCTTTCATTCACACAATTAAAGAAAATGCTGTCCTCTTCAAAGATGATATACAAAAAATTGATTCACTTATCAAATGTCTGTGTTCAAGAATGCAAAATTTTGCCTGTGTAGGTGCATTTAATTTTATGTATATTTTATTTCTGAAGCTTGTAAAAGAGCTGAGTTTAATTTTTGCAAACATATTCCCAAAGACGTGAATATAGCTTTCTTATTAGAAAAATCTGCATACTTTTATTAATCTCAAAATATTAATACAAAAATTTCTGAAAAATATAGACACAATATTATTTGTGACAAGTTTTTATTTCAGACATTGATTACTGCACTTCAACTGCCTTTTTCTAAGCCGATAACAGTGGGATGTTCACAATGTAAACTTAGGCTTGTTTGGGATCTAACTGATGACTTTAAGATAAACACGGTACAGAAACAGATACATGGAATAAAACATCAATTGATTATTTCTAGTGGAGTTATAGCTGGTATTTGAGAGCTCTTAACCTACATCACCTTCTAGGGAGAAGGGAGTTTTAAGTCATAGCTCTTCTAACTCTGTGGTTTTGTCTCAATGCAGAATTTCAGGCAGAATTTACCCCTCTGATTTCTTTTGGATACAATTCTTTGGATATTAAATCAAAAGTAGTTCAGACTTTATTAAACTAACACTTCCAGTTTATACATCCAAAATGGCAAGATTTTCTAATTTTCTAATATACCTTCTGATGAATTGCTTTATACTTCAGAGATAAAAATCCGGAATATTTTCTCCCTTTTTTACCCTGGAAAAAGAATTTATGCTGCTGACTGCATGTGTAGGCATAGTTCTGAATGAATTAAAGAAAAATTATGTGCAGTGCACTCAATTCTGTACCCTTAATTGGAAAATGAACATATATTGTCTTTGGTCTAAATAGATTATGAAAAACTCTGTTTGAAAACAAAGTAAAGCTTTTAATACCAATTGCTAGAATTTTTATTATCAAATAATTTCACAGTTTATTCATACATTTATATATTTCCACTTTGAATTGATGAATCTATTTTTTCTGTTCTGGGCCAAACAAACGCAGGTATCTTAGAATGGAAATTTAAGTAGTCTACATTTATAAATTACATGTATCGAAGACATAGATCCATCCTACAGTTTATACGTCCTAGGCTTAAAAATAATTGTGTTCTTAGCTGCTGGGTGGTGTGGTCATCTTTCATGGAAACTGAGAATAATTAGATCATTTGATTGAAACAGTAAATCATATAACTATACCAGTCTATAGAAAATATGTTTTATATAGAAGAGAAACTAAGAGTCAAAGAATCTGGCAAACACAAGTTTCAAAATCTTTGAGGGTTATGGCATTTTAGTGTGTATATACATATGTATAAACAAATGTATATACTTCATATATATATGTAGTGTATATATATTACACATGTATATATAATTAAACTTCACTGGTTGTAGATTTTAGTTGCAGTAATTCAGGAAAGCTTTTTTACTTTGGAAAACACCTTTACAAAAGGCTAATATTTTAGCATGGCAGCTCTAAAAACCTCATAATCCAGGCTCCACAATTAAGTACAAATCAAAACTTTCTCATATTTTTATGGAAATAGGATGGAATGCCTGTATCTACTCACTTGGTCTGGTTACCCAGGTGAAGCTCCACTATATAGCTGTACTCAAGGGAGACTAAGATGTCAATAGGCAAAATACTTTTCCTTCTTTGCCACAAGTTCATGGGTCTCTCCTCTTGGCAGCTTCTCTGTGATTTCTTGAAGCAAATCAAGTGAACTAACTGGAACACCATGGGATCATCATCATTCTTATGCTCAAAGAAAGGCATTTTTCTTCTGAGTTTTCCTGTCTACTAGGACAATCTGAGTTATCTTCTATTGGTTTTTATTCTTATCCCAGCATTTTTTGTGTGTGCGTCAACATGTGGCCGCTATGGAAGACATTTGTATGTCCAGTCTAGTGACAGGGGTAATACCTTTCTGACATAAGTCCTCTGACAGGACTGTCTAGGGTATTGAGGAATGTTTCATGGCTCACCGGTGCTCCCTAGTTCTTCTGCCAAATGTGAGGAAATCGATGAGAGCCTAGTCAGTAGCTCAGAGTGAGAACTGTTGTGGCCATGCAGTAATTACTAGAGAAAAATTCATCATCCGAAAAAAAAAGTTTCATCCCTGTTTATGAAAGAGTGGATAAACTCCCTATTTTTTAATGTGCTTTTGTATGATGGTAGTTTTGGAATATCGCGTATGATTCTTGCAGAGAATAATCCTAAACGGAAAGAAGAATGCATAGTAAAACCTGCTGAAGATGAACAATGTCTCTCAGACACCTCAGAGTCTCTATAGGGAACAGAGTTGCTGAGATACCATCATGTCACCTACCAGAGAGATTGTGAAAAAGGCAGTGAAAAAGCAAATATCTTTCATATGCTAAGAAAAATATAATATTCATACCAATGGATGCAATGAGATAAAGATAATCTTCCAGTTCCAATATGTTTTTTCTCTAAACAAATTAGATATCGATTGAGCAAAGATTTGGACTTTAAAAAATTTTTAGCTGAGAAATATGTAAAATTAGTTGATTTCTATTGCTTTGCATTTCAAAATCAACCTTTATTACACTTGCCACATTTAAATTCTAGTTAATACTATGTTGCAAAATTTCTGTCCTATCCCTGGAGATAAATATCAGTAGAATTGGATAGGTAGTTATTCCAAGATAAGGGACACTTGATGATCTGATATATTTATCTCAGATGACTCTGGAATATCTTTTCCTTTTGATATGTGTGTATGTCTGTATATGCAGTGGAAACTCTACTGTTTTAGAGTCAATATTTTTGCAATTTTTTTTTAAAAAAGCAAACCCAAAAAAGCTCAGAGGTTTAACTCCTTCTCTTGAAGTGAATAGACACCTAAATAAGAATGTGTACTTTTGGGTGAGGAGTGTGAAAAGGAGAGTGTTGGGCTAGCAAGAGAGAATAAAGGGAAGAAAAAAAAGAAATTAAAAAATTGAGAAGTATTTCTTTCTCCACAGGCTTTTAGAGCAGCAGGAAGTGATGGAGTGGGTACTCAAGAAAAACATCAAATTGGGAAAATAGAAGCTAATCAGGCAAGGAGAAGATTACAGATGATTAGGGACCTAGGCAGAAGGTGCTTTTGTTGCTGGAGAAGGGGGCTAGAGAGCAGATGTGGCCTCTAAATGGCAACTTCTTTAACCCTCCTGTATGACAAAAAGCAGCAAAACTGTAGGTGCACTGGATAAGTGCTGCTCTGGTTTTTGCTAAGCCTTCTGTTTTTAACCTTGGAGTCAGAAATTCTTTCTCACAGTTTCATGTAAATAATAGCCAATGTTTACTTAACGGTATTTTCTGTTTTTCATTTCTTTTGTGATAAGAGAACTTTGATGAGCACCTTTTTTCTCCAGTAGGATTGAGAAGGAAGGGACATGTCCTCCAATCCCTTGTGCAGTTGAGAAATGTGTAAGACGTGATATATGTAAGTAATAAAAGTCTTTCCCCTCCTTTCTGCTGAACCTGGCAGGGGTGAGAGCGTCTTTATTGTGTTTTCCCAGACACAGATAAGAGAGCAAGTCACTATGGTGTGAACACTGAAGAGCTGGAGGAGGGAAGGGAGCTGTGTGGTGGTGGCAGGAGTGAAGGTGTGGGATGTTCCAGACCTCTGAGGAGCAGGGAGTTGCTCTGAGTAGCACTCTGCAAAAAGCAGCCACTCTGGCCAAGCTGTCTGGCTTGCCTGAAGCAGAGCCATCAGATGCAGACTGGTGACAGTTTTCTCCCTCAGAGGCAGGAAATATGGAGGAGGTTGCAAATCCGGGAGGGAGATTCTCCCCTGTCCCACCTACTCTGCTAACAGTGGGTGTAGCAAACCAGATTCCATGTCTCGCACCGTTCTTTTCTGTCTTGCTGCATATTCATATTCTTTTCTTTCTCAGTCCAGCAGCAGCAAGGTCTGTCCCTGAGGCAGCAAAATACAGAATCAAAAGATGAGGGGGAAAACCAGCTTGGTGCAAGATACAGAATAGGAAAGGGTTGAAAAGGGAGCTGTAAGACTCAAGGCAGAATCATTATCAAATGCACAATAGCCCTACTTTGGGACTGAGAACAAGACATCACACGGGTGAAACATTTTCACTCTACTAATCAAAATGTTCCACTTTTTCTCTAAATCCTTCAAATGCAAGTTTGACTGCACTGTTTGCTTTCAGAGTTTGGAAGGGAATTGATGAACATATTTTACTAATCCTTTAATGATTCCATATCACCTCCAGGAGTTACATGTATGGTTTCTAGTTTCTCTGTGGTGTAACATCAGCTACAGACTTCTTGTAGCAAAGGAATAGAAATTATTAACAATTTTAAGATATCTACATCTGTTTCTTAAACATGCTTTAATCAAGTGTGTTAATTTAATCATCTTTTTGCTGCCTCTCTCCTCTTAATAACATCCCCTTGTGTCTTCATTGTAAATAAGACTCATTTCCTGCTGAAACCTTGCTCTTGGACATTAGTAGTCTTTCTCCTTTCTCAACAAAATTAAACTTAACTCAAAGATCTCGATGGAACTTTATATACTTTGTAAAACTTGCTTTTTACAGTTTTAGGTCAAGTTGAAAGTAAAGGCAGGAGCACATCTCTTGTGAGTGGGCACAAGCGAAAGCGTTGATTCAGCACTTAGCTGTCAGCAAAAAAATAAGGCATGAAGGGAAGTCAAAATTTTTCTACAGTTCACAATTCTGTTGCAAAATCCAATGTTTAAGGGCTTGGGATTTTTTTTTCCTGAAGTTATATGCTGCTTTTCTGCCCATTTGATATATGTTCTTCACATGTTCCTTATTTTTTCTCAGTAGCTCTTGTAATCATCATTTCTTTGGATGTTTTTATTTTATACCAGCAATATTACATTGAATCACAGTTCTCACCAATCATCTCACCTCTGATTTGTGTTCAATAGCCTGCTTTTCCAAGTCTGAAAGTTATTTCATGTTCTTTTTCTTTGCTTCTAATTCAACACTCATTGTGTATAATTGCAGGGTAGAGTGATGATTACTCTCCAAAGAATTACAATCAAACTTGGCTTGTTAGTGTATAAAGCTCTGACTGTTAATCACAATCATTTAAACAGTAGCTAACCCTCACTGAAACACAGATGGCATGTTGTTAGCATTTCAAGCTACCCAACTCATGGTCCCAGAGAGGACTTTGTTATGCTCTTAAGTTCTGCTTTTCTTCCGTGATGCTGAACAGTATCTGCTGGATTTGTTGCTCTCTCAAACACTAAGGAGGAACACAAAAATACCATACAGCTGTAGCATCTCATGCAAATAAAAATGCATAATTTTTTTTGACTCAAAATGAAAAATTCAACCCTACAACAGAGAATGAATACAAAAAGAAGAAGCTTTATGAATTAAAACCCCCAATATAAATAGGAAATAATCTTGATTAAAACTAGAAAGTAGTTTAAAATATGTGCATATTTGACTTAAGAAAACATTGGTAAGCTTGATCAGTAATGGTAATTGAGAGGATCCTGTGATCCCATGAGAGTTCTAAGGTCTGGTGATTTTCAGCAACCCATGAAACAAATAGGTAACTAATTTTTCCAGTGCTACTGACACAAAAGCTCAAATACTGTATATCTAGAACAAATCACATCATCAGTTCCAAGGCCTCAAGCAAGGATTTTTAATAAGAATTTTTAAATGCTTGATGCAATATGACAATCCACTTCATAAAAGATTGTATTTCTTCAAAAACATATGTTTTGAAAAGGTTTAAAATAACTACACCTAGAAAAGTTTAATTCTTACACTGTAGAAGAGGATTCTCTGAAAGGCCAGGGTACAGTGTTGTGAGACAGAAGACTGACTAAGGTTTCTGCTGCTGATGATTCAGTGCTTGTCTGTCACCCTGTCTCCTTTCAAAAGCTTCCCTATCAGTAAAATAGGGATTAAAAACGCCTTATATAGAAGATGTTCTTGGAAATTGAGTTGCTGTTTTGAAAAACTAGTGTTTTAGATAAACTCTGGGCAATAGGAAAAAAAAGCCTGCCGCTCACAATGGAAGAATATATTATTTAACTGGAACTAACTGTGCATGACTTTTCATTAATATGCCCCAAGTTAAAAGCTCAGAGGTCTGGATGTGCGTGCTCCAGTGCTGCCAGAGTGCAGGAACATTTTCACTGTATCCCTCCCAGGGTGCTGTGAGTGGGATAGGCTTCACTCGGGAACACAATCCTACCCAAAGGCTCAGCCACAAATTAGATGTTTTGTTTGTGAAATGAGCAAGGCTTTTCTCTTTACCTTGTACCAAGGCTGTTGGTTTTTTCCTACATAAATTCCATTTCATGATGAAATATTGGCTTATAAAATCAGGAATAATTTTAAAAAAGGATAATTCCTGTATTCCTTTAGACACATAGTTTGATAAGAGGTAACTAGTCTCTTCCCATGCCCAATTTCCTTCTACCAGCTGAATCTTTTGTGTATATTTCCCTAGAGATTACTGCTTAGTTTGAGTGGGCAGAGAAGATCTGAACCTCTATCTAGATCTAGATGTATCTTTTTGTCATTGGCCAGACACCTGTTCTAGTAGGTGTCATCTCTACTACAAGAATGGGAGAAATTTTAATTCTCATGATTAGCTCCCTAAGTGCTTAAAATGTCAGAGACATAATTTACTTAGCACACAAAGCAGTGAAGCCTACAATAAACTGTATTTCCAAAGCAGTTGTTTATTAGCCATGCTTTGAAATATCAATGAATTTGATATTAATACCAATGAATTTCTTTTCCATGTTTTAATTATTCTATAAATACATAAGTAATTTCTTTGCAAAGATTTCAAGATCAGATGCCATCTTCCACTTGTCTTTCACCTTTAAGGTTTAAATGTGAATTGTCCATAAGGAAGTTTGTATGGACAAGCAGTGGAAGAAATGCTTGCCAGCTCTGTGATTGTGTATTTATTCAGATTTGTTACACAGACCCAAAAGCCTATTGTATTTTTGTTCTGAAGCATTATGTGTGCAGCAAAAATCACATTTACTGTGAGAAGCTGTGGTTCCTGGTCCTATATCATATAAGTCTTCAGTGGCAGTGGAAAAGGTTAAGAAGTTTTCATAGGGACCTCATTGTTGCCCTGGTTTTTGCTAAAGCCTTCTGTTTTATCTTGGAGTCAGATTCTTTCTCACATAGTTTCATGTAAATAATAGCCAATGTTTACTTAACGGTATTTTCTGTTCTTCATTCCTTTTGTGATAAGAGAACTTTGATGAGCATCTTTCTTCTCCAGTGGGATTGAGAAGGAAGTGACATGCTCTCCAATCTCTTGTGGAGTTGAGAATTCTATGAGAATGTGACATATGTCAATAAAGGGTCTTTCCCCTCCTTTCTGCTGAACCTGGCAGGTGTGTGAGCATCTTTATTGTGTTTTCCCAAACACACCTCATTAATGAAATCTGCATCCAGCCATTTAATATATGTGGCTCAGGATCTTTTGTCTCAATACAGTGGCACAGTACAATGCATACAAACATCCTTCTCTTGATTCCCAGGGCCAATATGCTTTCAGATCTTTCTTTATATCATTCATCAGAAGTATACCTTCATTCCAGTTCAAATAAGGTGTAGTGTCCTCATTGATGTCTAAAGAGAATATACTACATGTTACGTATTGCAGCTTGTCCACTTGCAAATAAACACATCATTTCTCTGTCATGCTCAATGTTCAACTTGATTTCTTTAATTTGAAATGAGCTATGATTTGAATGTAATATGACTTTAATCCAACATACTTATAGCACTCAGGAAAAATGTATAGCTTGTCTTACCTCAGCTATCAGAGAATTGAAGCTTTGAGACAAATTCTGACCTTCTTGCAACATGCTTTTCTGCATCAAACACCTTAAAATTGAGTTTATTTTTACAGCAGCAAGTTTAATGTCAAGTGCTTGAATGAAAATTGAATTAATTTGTTGCTTTCATTAATTGACCTCCTTTAATTTTCAAACTTTACATGTTTGTTTAATCTTAATACCTTCTGATTTATTCATGAAATGTTGCTCTTCTGTGCTTTGTAATAATCTCTGACTATTCAAGCATTCTCAATGTGATATTCTACATCCCAAGTTTTTAATTAAGTTTCTTATGTATGTATTTTTAAACAAAAATTGTGGAAGTTTTTCCTTTTTATATTCATTAACTTAATATTAGAAACCATGCCTGGTTAGGAAAATTTCATTAATTTAAGATTCCAGAGTAGGTCATCCAGTGTCATTCCAGTAAAAATGAGATTTGCATGCAATGCTTCATTTGCAAGGAGTGCTTGTTTATCTTCTCTGGCATTTATTACAGTGATCAAGCAACTGAAATAATCTACATATTATGCAAACCAGTCCCTTTCTCAGGAAAGTTTTCAGGCTTTTTATATTAAGAAAAATTTAATGCAAAGGCTTGTTGTTAGACAGCATGAGAAAAGAATTGGATCTTGTCGCAAGAAATTCTTGTTACTGTCATCTCAGGGGACTAACCTATTTTGGGAAATTAAAGGTTCTGATGTTATGGGTTACATCATCAAAATGTTTTATCGTGGGTGTTCTTGGCAGCATGAAGGAATGTTCTATTCTGTTTCATGGCTAATTGGATTGATTCCCATTCTACCAGTGCAACCACAAAGATGATTAAAAGAATTTGAGCTTTAAAAAATGGAGATATCACAATGAAGCGGGTTCTTAGCCAAAGATAATTTCAGCAGGAAAGGTTAAATCAGCTGGGAAAAGAAAGCTAACACTACTGGTATCTTTAGAATCAGGAAAGTGAAGATATTGAAGGAGGAAAAGGTAGGTTATACCAAATTGTTGAAAATCACTGTCTATAAACATGCAAAAGGGTCTTTTTAATCTTGATTTAGGAACATCTGTGGAGAAGGTTTTTCCAACCAGATAAAATTATTAGATTTAGCTTTACAAAAACAAAACTCAAACCTTAGCAAAAGAAAGCAGACTGCTCCCAAATTGTATGTTTTGATGTGGTGTTTAGGTAGCGGAATGCGTTTAGACTAAGCTTTCTGAAATTGGGCTCCTTTTATACAGTATTTGCTGCAGGATCGTTTCTACACAAGCGTTGTGAGTCACGGTGGCAAATCTTACATCACTTTTCAAAGGAACAGGCCTTTAATAGGTAAAGGTAAAAATATACTTTTTAACAAAAGGCAAAATTCACTTGATTTTAATTATAACACAGAAAAGAACAAGATTCTAAAAGTTGAACTTAAACAAATGTTGAAAGTCTTATTGTATTTCTCTTAGTTTATCCATTTGATAACACTTAGCTTTTGTGATATTGACTGGACTTGGTAATCTTAAAAGTCTTTTCCAACCTCAAATATTTTAGAATTCTATGGAGAGGGAGAGTCCCCTTCAGAAAGCAATTCAGAGCATTAAAATTGAGCTTGTGATCCAAGCTGGCCTCAGGACTGGGTAAGGAGCTTAGGGAGATCAATGAGACATGCAAGGTGCAGATGTGTGGGAAGAGAAGGCACATTTCTGACTTTTGTGATTTTACAGCAGTGGAAAATTTCCCCTCCTGGTTCACCACACTCCTCAAGTTACTGTGTCTATTTGTCCAAATAGATGCTTCTTCCAGAGTAACTCATCACTCAGAGGTGCATAGTTGGCAGATCAATGGCTGTCTATTTCATGAAACAATCTTTTTTTAGATCTTTTACATGATTGAAAGCAAAAATTGCACTTTGAAAATAACAAACTCTAAAGTTATTGTCTGTCAGTGTTCTGCTATCCACCATTCGTTTGATTGATATAACATCTCCTAGTGTCTTATCTGAAATGAGATCATAAATACTCCAAGGGAGGATTTGTCTTTTAAAATAGGTCTTGTACAGCAATTAGGACTTTGGCTTGCTAAACTTTAACAGTGTTTTCTGATTTTGCCATAACATAGCAAACAATCACTGAAGTATGAAAAACAGATCCAGAAGGCATTTTAAGACTATATAACCTGTTCCCCACTCTGAAACAATGTTTAAATATATCTGCCAAGAGTGATATTGATACATGTCCAACCTTAAAGAGCTCCAGCAGTGGAGGTCCCACAACATCATAAGACATGTACATTTAGGGTTTTTAGTGTACATTTACATTGTATTTACTATACATATTTTGCTACAGTTTTTACCTGCATTACTTTCTGTAGTTTAATTTAACATTGTTTTGCTTCCATCAGGGATATGGAGAGTACATGATTTCCTTTTACAGTAAAAACTTTTTATGTCTTTGAAGTCTGGCCATTTTCCTATTTGGTGATTTTTACTTGAATATGAATTAAGTGAAGATAGCAAATAATAACCCCATGTTGCTTTATTAAAAAAAATACCAAAACCAAAACGTGAGAGTTAGAGAAGTTAGGGTTAGGCAGTATAAAGACACCAGATGAGATGCTGAGATTTTCCTTCTGACCCAGAAAACTAGAGAAACACAAAATATGTGGATAATTGTTTCACTTGCACAGTAACAATAGAAGGTGCCTGACAATGCTTTGTGGACTACAGAGGATATCACAGGAATGGTCTCAAGGGCTTTAGAACAAATGTGGATGTTTCCACTTCATTACTTTCAATGGACCACAGTCTGATCTGTCTGCATTAATAAATGGTTACCCCTCTGGAAGACATGCTAGTGGTTATATTCTAATGATGACATAATTAGGAAGCAGAAATAGATCTCTGTGAGAGGACTGCCTGTAGCCATTGCCCACAGGCTCCTTGGTTTGATTGTGCACATATCTGGGATTGCTGAAGCATAGAAAGATGAACTGTATGGTGTTAGAGGAAGCGTCAGAGTGAGAAAAATTATTATCTGTATTTTTTGGGAACACTTTATTTGTTGAGGTTTTGGAAGGCATACAAATTTTAGGATGCTGATTTTTTGAGAACATTTTCATTTTAAGATTATATCTGAAACGTAGTTTGGAGAGCGCTGTAGCAAGCTGCACCAGTAGCTCTAGCATTTGAACTATAAATTTTATTAAAGGTATTTTAATAGTAGGAAAATAATGAAGGTATAGTATAGTATAGTATAGTATAGTATAGTATAGTATAGTATAGTATAGTATAGTATAGTAATAGTAAAGAAGAGAGGGTGAGGTTTTCTGTCTGGATTGTAAAAATGAAGAGGAAAGTGAAGTGTTTTGAGTAGGACTTACAAATAAGCATTAGAACAATTATGTGATTGACAGAACAAATCAGAAAACAGGATTAATATGTGAAATATCTTCTACACAGTCTGTTAAGAATTTGGCCTGCCTGAAAGTAAGCATAAGGCACTTGTACAGTCTCATATCTTTTTGTTTGTGTGGCTGTGCCAACATGCTTACAGTCATTACTGCTTACAGAAAAATGAAATCCAAAACCAGAAACTGTAGCCAGGGCAATACTAAACTTTGGGACTCAAATGCCCTTCTATGTGGTATCATCTTACTATGTAGCAAATCATAATTCATAAACTGTCTCAGATAATATGTAGCCATATTTTAGTTTTCTTTAATGCAGTAATCCAGTAACAATTTAATTGACACTATGGGAAATTTAAAATATGCTAATTCAGTATATTAGCCATATCTTTGACTTTTAGGTGATATTTTGATTTCTATTATAGTGACATAATATTTATATATTTACAGGTAGACATAATTGAAACAAGTTAGTCTTTCTTCTGCTCAAATACATTGGTTTTTCTACTTTATATGGGAATATGTGGTTTATTTTTCTCCAGTCTTTGTGAGAGCCAGAAACCAAAGATTTGAGCGGCTTATGCAATATGAGTTAAAACACGTTATCCAGGATAATTAGCACTACTATTTGTATGATTATGATTAAAAGTGATTTAAATGTCTGTTTAAAAGTAAGCAACAGAAGGCTCCTTCTAATAAAAGCAGCACAGAACAGAATGTTATACCAATTTGCCAGTTCTTTTCAGATCCATGTCTAAACTACATGCCCTGACTAGGTATCCCATTTGCTACAAATAACATATTGCCTTGGATTTAAAGTTTTTATTTTTACATTTGTAGATACAATACCATTAGTTGAATAATGTCAGTAGAATGAATGTGATGATTCCATCTCTGTCTTTATCTCTAAAGTTATCTGTGTCAAAAGTGTCATTAGCTTTTTGCTGTGATCTCCGTATTTATGTATGATACAGAACTGTCCAAATTTTTTATTGCAGTTTGCGAATGCAACCTCAAGTCTGCTGTTTGTAACCGACTGTTTGCTTTATCAGTTGGCTACTGTAGTCACATCATGTTGTGTTTGATGCTATCTCCCAGTTCCCTGAGCAATTTCTCAGCAGAGCACCAGCACATATCATCAGACCAGTGCACATTCATACACATATTTATGAAAGCTTGTCTGTGGACAGTGATCACAAAAAGAAAATTGTTTTTTGTCCAGTTTTGAAAAAGCAAAATAATACTAATACATCTTTATGAAAGAACAACTGGATTAATTATCATTATGTTATGGCTATTCTATATTTTCTGTTACTGCAACTCTGCAGAGCAACATAGGAACTTGTATGTTTTAATTTAAAAAATTTCACCTTCCTTTTATGCTCCACTACCCAGCCCCAGTTCTTAAATAACTTAGCTAGATCCCATAGCTTGCAGTTTTAAGTAACACTGCTTTTTAAATGCTGGACAGATGTTCTGTTATTCCTGTGTAGAACAAGCAGTAGAAGAGGAAGATGGAAGGAGTTATAGGCTGAGCTTCTGAAAGGAATCTCAGGGATGTTTAGGCAGATAAGTGAAGATTAAAATAAATTCTTTTACTTTGTAACTTGATTCCCCAAATCTTCAACTAGCCTTAGTGCAGCTCTTCCATGCTCTGTGAAAGTACCATAAAATTTGTGTATTTTTTTGACATCTATATTGAACTCTAAATTTACTTAGTTTTTATTAATTACCAGAGACAATTCAAAGTTCACTAGATAACTTTTTCAAACTAGTCAGGTTCATTTTGACCTTTATAAGCATACACAGGCCAAGGCATGAAAGATTTAACTATTCTAGATCTCTCTATGCTTCTCTCCTCTTGCTGAGAAACACAAAATTCATCTAAATTTTAATAATATTTTCTTAAAGACTCTTTTTTCCTTTGTGTTTCAACTCACAGTATGTATGTGAAAATATTCTTTCTTCTTTTGAATTTTTTCACCTTAATATGTTCCCAGTCCTACATATTACTGAGAAAACAGACAAATAAATATACAAAATCCCAACACAAAACCAACCAATATTTAAATTAAAAATTATAAAGTTTCAAACTTTGGGGGACACATGCAAGAGATTCTAAAATATTTAAAGACCCTTTCATATTGAAATAATTTCCTTTTAGTAAAAAAGGAAAGCTTGGATTTTTTCAGTTTTCGTAGCTTTTAAAACTTCTTGTAATAAACAGTTTATCCAAAACCATTAATATAAACTAAGACAAAGAACTCTTTTGATTTCAGAGGTACGGAATTATTCTTGTAGAGATTATTTGTGGCAAATATTCATCAGCATATATGTATTTGGAGTTGGAGGGAACCCACAAGGATCATCAAGTCCAACTCTTAAGTAAAGATCAAGCCCACGACCTTGGGTGTTATTAGCACCATGCTCTAACCAACTGAGCTGATCTCAGGGTCTGCAGACACGTTCATATTACTCATCTTTGGGTATCCGAGATGGTGGTATCTAGGTAAAGGTTTAAACAGGATCACTTTTAAGAAAATCTGCCCAACTTCAGTCTTAGGAAAAAATTCAGAACATCTTTTTATGTTGACAAAAACCTTTACTGTTACAAACCATATATAACTACAGGGAACACCTAGAATAAATTAAGTACAATCATTAGTGAGAAGTTCTGAGAACATAACTATTTCATAAGGAGTTGGTATGAGTGCTTCAAGTGATATTGTTTGAAGTAATTGTGTCTTTAGAGATCTATCACAGAAGAGGACCACAGCACAAAATCTTCTGGCATGTGTGATGGATTTATACTCACTGGGTATCCATATGGATGACAAAAACTTTTTGGTTTTTTTGAGGGGATGTAGAGCACATGGGCATGGATTGATTTGTTTCATTAGCGTGTGTTTGCAAATGAAACTTTACTCAGGTTTTTGTTTCTGATTTTTTGTGGGGATTGGGATTTTTGCTACAATGGAAGGTCAGCATCAGGGAAATTACAACTTTTCACTGTACTCTTTATTTCTAATTTGGCCTGCTTTGGGCTGTGTCTCATCAGGCAGAGTTTGGATTAAACTACTACATATAGTGTTTTTTTCGCAGGATCATTTTTCATTCACTGCCCAGGATAGATGACAACATTCATTTAATTATCAGTAATCAATAACTTCTTCTTATTTGTTCAAAAGTGGTTCTTTAACATTTTTAGCATGTTTTTCATACAGAATTTTCATGAGTTTTCCTGGCAATGGCCACTATATCGACTGAATTCTCATGTCGTATTGCTTGGGGAGATATTAATCTGTTTTCCTAAGCAAACAGGGTTGCAAAAATATTGGAGAACAGAATCATACGCTGATTTTGAGGCAAAATTTGAGGCACTTCAGGACTAGATTTTTCAAGGTACATAATATTATCCAGAGTTTTGTACATTTAAAAAATGGTGTCAATGTGTTTGACTTAGACAAGAGGGAAAAACTCTTCAACACAAAAGTTCGCCAACTCACCAGCAAATAACGATAAACCTTAATTCTACTCTATCTGAAATGAGAAGATAAATGGAGATTATGTTCAGACAGAAATTTGACCTAAGTACCACAAATTATATAATCTTTTGCTATTGGCAAAAGGCAGTGTAAAAATAATATCAGCCTACTACAGGGTGAGGATGGTCACCTCACAAACAGGGATGGAGAATGAGTATTTAACTCATTCTTTGCCTCTGTCTTCAACATAAACGATGGACCAAGGATGTCTTAATGCCCTGAGCTGGAGGACCACAACTGCAAGAATGATCAGCTCCAGTGGACACTGAAACTGTGTGAGATCTGTTGCTCCATCTATGGGTCCTCATGGGGTTCATCCAAGAATCCTTAAAGATCTGGCTGATGCCCTTGCAAAACCTCTCTTGATGATTTTTGTGTGGCCTTGGGCATCCAGAGAGGTGTCAACTGACTGTAAGCCAGAGACATTGTCCCAGTTTTCAAGAAGAGCAAGAAGGAGGACCCCAGAAACTACAGGCCTGGTAAAGTCAAGGAGAAGTTAATTCTGGAGGTATTGAAATACACCTGAAAGTCAACACAGTCACGAGAGGAAAGTCCTGCTTGTCAAACCTGATTTCCTTTTATGGCAAGGAAACCCACCTGGCTGATCAAGGGAGGCCAGTTAACGTAATATCTTTGAATTTCATTAAAACTTTCAATGCTGTCTCTCACAGAATCTTTCTGGATAAAATATCCAGCCTACAGCTGGATAAACACATCATGTGATGGGTGAGCAACTGGCTCATGGGTCAGGCACAAAGGGTTACAGTGAATGGGGTGACTTCAGACTGGGGACCTGTCACTAGTGGGATTCCACAGGGCTCCATCTTAGGCCCTGTTCTCTTTAACACCTTCCTAAATGACTTGGATGGAGGACTTGATGGATTACTAAGCAAGTCTGCAGACAAAACTAAATTAGGAGGAGCTGTTGACTGCTTTGACAGCAGGGAGGCCCTGCAGAGAGACCTGGACAAATCAGAGGACTGGGCAATCACCAACCATATGAAGTTCAACCAGGAAAAGTGCCGGATTCTGCACCGGGAATGGGGCAACCCTGGGTGTACAGACAGACTGGGGAATGAGATGCTGGAAAGCAGTGCCAGGGAAGGTGACCTGGGGGTCCTGGTTGATGGAAAGTTGAATGTGGTTCAGAAGTGCCCTGGCAGCCAGGAGGGCCAAGCATGTCCTGGAGGGCATCAGGCCCAGCATCACCAGCCAAGCAAGGGAGGGGATTGTCCTGCTCTGCTCTGCACTGGAGCAGCCTCACCTTAAGTCCTATATGTAGTTTCGGTCTCCACAATATAAGGTATTAAACTATGGTGTGACTTTGGGGGATGTTCCTGTGAAGGGCCAGGAGCTGGACTCAGTGATCCTTGTGGATGTTGCCCTGGTTTTTGCTAAGCCTTCTGTTTTTAACCTTGGAGTCAGATTCTTTCACACAGTTTCATGTAAATAATAGCCAGTGTTTACTTAACGGTATTTTCTGGTTTTCATTCCTTTTGTGATAAGAGAACTTTGATGAGCATCTTTCTTCTCCAGTGAGATTGAGAAGGAAGTGACATGTCCTTCAATCCCTTGTGGAGTTGGGAATTGAATAAGAATGTGAGATATGTCAATGAAAAAAGTCATTCCCTCCTTTCTGCTGAACCTGGCAGGCGTGAGAGCGTCTTTATTGTGTCTTCCCAGACACATGTGGATACCTTCCAACTCAGGATATTCCATGTTTCTGTGATTCTATGATCCTACCTCACAATGGAACAGGAAGAGGGGAGAAAAAATAAATTTCTAGATTGGTATTACTTTTTATCTTAGTGTCTACACTCATACTGAAGCCTTTTATGTACATTGCTGTCTTCAGCAAAGAAGATAAAAATCATAGAAGCAATGATTTTTATTGTAAAACTTGACTTGCTTAACCATGGATGCAGACATTGCTCTTCATGTAAATGAAGCAGGGTTTCTTTAGTACTTTTCTAATTTAGGATTTTGTTTGTACATAATGAACACTTACAAGTGAGTGCTATTTCTCACCATAAATGTAAATCAAAGCTTTTGAGTCTATTAAAATAAATTTTTCTTGGCCACTGAAAGAGCACCCAAGAAACTTGCCGTGAGAGTCATTTCTTGTTTTTACACAACTGAGGGAAAAATTATTCCATCCATAAATGTCTTTTCTCCCCAAGTTCAACTTGTTTTTCTGCAATACTTTAATCCATTTTGATCTTCCCTGCGCTGGGCACTCTGTTTACACTCAAAATAAGACCCCTGTTGTTTCAAATCTTGAATTCAGTATATCGTGGGTTTGCAGTTGCTTGTTTGAAGCCCAGAGCTTTTTCTGGAGACCTTATACAAAGGAAACCAGAGTAGTTCCTGATAAGTTCTACTGAGTCTCAGGCTGCTTTCATAGCTTCATGGATGTCATCTTTCTATAATTTAGTAAGAACGGCTCCTGGGCTGCAGCAAATTCCCTTGCTTGTAACTGTCTCCTTTGCTTGGGTCTGAGGATGGTAGTAAAATGGGGGAAAGTGTCTGTAGATAAAGAGGTTCTGCCTGATTTCAATGGGAGAACAGACCCAGGAAATCAAAATTTTAATCTTATTTCACTCCCAGAAATCCTGCTAAACCAAATATTTTTTTTAAAATATGGTTATGTCTGTCTGTGTTTAATTACTTCATACTTGCCAGGCAACTTTCTAAGTGCTCACAAAAATCAATACAAGCTTTGGGCACAGAGAGACTGCCCCATCATAACTTTAAAAATCCATCTTTTCCCTCTTGGTACCCATGGGAAACACTGTGGTTTTGAACTTACAGAGACCTCCTGCTCCACTCTTGAGAAAAAAGGAAAGAGGGAATGAGAGCTCAAAATATCAGTGGTGAGAGACAACAGAGCAGTTTTGCTAGAGCTTTCTTCTGCACTGTAGGTACAAGCTCTAGTGGACTCATATTCAGGATTTTGTCATTCTTATTTCTACTAAATGATATATTTGGTGATATCAGCCTCATGCAATCACAAGCCTTCTCTGAAAACATTAGTGGAAACATTGTCAGGAAAATAATTCACTTGGAACTCAGGAGAAGCTGGATAAAGAGGAAAGTAATGTAGATATGTTTTTTACATTTTAGGTTTTTTACCTCTTGTCTGTCATGAGAGTTTGTGATGGGGACAGAAAGGGGTTTTGCTATACTGAGTGCTGTTAAAAGGGGGGAAAAAAGCCAAAATGAAATAAGCAGTGGGTACAATTTGCTGTACTATTTCAGTCAGAAATTGCTGCCACACAGACTCAGACTTTCTAATGTCTTTTCACAATCAGCCATCTGTAAGCCTCCAGTTGGTATGATGCCTGCAGTATTTATTTTGAAATGCTATATAACCCACAGCATCTGGGAATACCCACAACTCATACTGTGCAACCACAAACTATATAAATGTTGGGGAAGATTCAACAGACTCCTCTATATTTTTTTTTGTTGACACTTGCAGAAGTAGGGCTAGAACGGAATAAGGTTCATGCAAGTGTAGGTGCTTGCATGCGTCCTTTTACAATTGCCCTGTCATTGTTCTTTGAGATATAATAAAAAAAAATCTTGATGACCACATTAGCAGATATTAAAATAGAGTAAAGAAAAATATTCTTAAGGAATAATTAGGAGGATTTGTGGGAAGATATAATGGAACACTGTCATTAGTGTTCTTTATTCTTGTTAAAATCTTTCTGTCAACCACTTTGGCTATATTCCAAATGGAATTACACATGTGTATGAGTAGTTGATTGGGACTTAAGGCTGAATCCATGTGTTTATAGGGATATTTTGAGACAAGAAATTTGTTAATTTGTTGGTATGCTGAGATAGAAATCCTCCTTCCCATCAGGAGACATTGTGAAAGCAAATTTGTTAATGTTTTTGAGGTGATGCCACTTGGCACATGTGGAATAACAATTGAAAAACTGCAAAAATTTTCAAGCAGATGCATTTAATTTTATGTCAAATTTATCATGTTCTTTCATCATGAAAACTGAAGAGAGAATAAAAGTCAAAGCACTTTAAATGGACACTTCCAAAATAGCACTGAATTCTCCCATATACTGTTTTTTTTAAATATCTGTCTTCCTGTCCTTTTGTGTCTTCTAATTTTTTGTCCAAAACAGTATACTTCCCTCTAGTTTTTGCTATGGCTTTAGAGTAAGTAAGTATTTTTGTTTTAAATTGACCTGAAACTTCCTTTTTCAAATTCAGTCAGCAAGTTACCCTCCACAGTATTTTCCTGGAGCAGATTCTGTTAAGAGGTGGAACAGGCATTTTCCGGCATCCTTTATGTCATTTAGTTGATTCTATAATTACAGATTAATTAAAAATGTACCTCAATTTGCAAATTATTATTTTCTAAAGATTCTTAAATGTTACTAGTTGGAAAAAGATTTGTAAAACAACATTTATATAATATAGTCTTTAAAGTGTTCATACTTCATAAACATAAAAAGAGAAAAATGGTATATATTTGAATTGAGACGATTATTAATTGAGCTTGTAGCAGTTTCTTTATCCTCAGAACTGAGTTGGCTGAGAGAGTGTTAATATTTTCAGGTTCTCAGCAAAATTGTTCTGCTATTAACCTTAAAGATTTAGTGAATTTCTTGCACAGAGGAGGAAAAAAAGAGTCTCAAGATCTTCCTGAAAAGTTAGCTAGATAGTTGTTGAGATAGGTGGCATGGAAATATACTTTTCTATCTTTGGACAAAGCTTGGATTACAGAAAATTATGACTCTATGTGAACCTATTTCTTCATTCTTTACTTACTAAAGTGTAGGAAGAAGGCAAAAGCTGTGAAAGTATTCATGGTAGCACTAACACCATGAACCAGGAGATGAGTTTTGGTACATATATGGCATGCTTTTGTCAATGATGTGTTGTGAAAAAATTCACTATATATTTCAAAGCAAATTCAGCCATCAAAATTATCAATAGACTGTTGCCCTGGTTTTTGTTAAGTCTTCTGTTTTTAACCTTGGAGTCAGATTCTTTCACAAAGTTCATGTAAATAATAGCCAATGTTTACTTAACGGTATTTTCTGGTTTTCATTCCTTTTGTGATATGACAACTTTGATGAGCACCTTTCTTCTCCAGTGGGATTGAGAAGGAAGTGACATGTCCTCCAACCCCTTGTGGAGTTGGGACGTGTATATGAATGCGAGATATGTCAATAATAAACATTATTATTCCCTCCTTTTCTGCTGAACCTGGCAGGTGTGAGAGCCTCTTTATTGTGTCTTCCCAGACACAACATGACTGAGGATTTATAGATCAGGCAGCAACAAACAAAAGGAGGACAAGGGTTTTGTTCCATCAGACATCTTTACTGTCCTTAGATGCTACAGTCCTCACCTTACCTTCAAAATTAGTCAAGCATTTCGCAGATCTCTAATATACTGCTGCAGCAAGGAAAGCAAGAATTAGTGCAGATCTACATAATTTGTTGCTGTTCTGGAGACGTGTACACACAAAACTCCTAATCCATCTTGGATAGGTAGTAAAGATCTCGATTTCCAAAAGAACTTTACTCTTTCAGAATGGGTGGGTTGTTTGGAGGACTTTCAAAATATTCAGAAAAGGAGAAAATACACCAAATAGTAAGTTGCTATCTTCAGATTATCAATATATAAAAAAATAGAGATGGCTGTAATTTTCCACTCTTTCTTAAATGCATTTTTTTACACTCTTTTTTATTATACACTTTAGAGGAGTTGACAGAAAAAGAAATAGCTCAGTAAAAACTGCCGGAAACATCGAAGGAAATCACTTTTGAGAGAGAAATACTTCTGTGGTAAAATTTCATCCAGATCTTTCTCCTAATCATGACAAACTTTTCCATTGTGAAGGTATTTTTTCTTTTATAGAAGATAATAGCACTTAATTTTCCTTATGTAAATATCAGAGATAAGGGTGAAAGTCACATACTGATTAAAGTGAAGGAAATAAGGGGCTAGCAACCATTTACTCAAACACTTTTCTCTTAAGGATTCAAGCTCCTTTCTACAATGAAAAATATAATAATAGAACAATAAAAAGCATTGAATCAGTACCTTTTTGCTGTAAATATACAGATAATTCATATAATTTTAGAAGCAATTCTTACATAAATTGGCAAACATGGATAAAAATAAGAAAAGTCTATTTTAAATGGCACAAAGATGATGACAGTTATATTACTCATCTACAGCTCTCTCTTCCTTATTTGACAGTTCTCACCACTTGCACAAATGAGATATGTAGGAATTGATGTTGTATTGCTATCAAAGCAGTTATACACTTTTGAAAAACAATAAAATGCTTTTTAAGACTTTTTGTTATTGTTTTTGTTGTTTTGGTTTTTTTCCGAATTGAAGATAAGAATGCATAATCACATTAGGAGAATAACTAACAATATTAATGGAAATCCAGGACTGTTGTATGTAAAGTGATTGGGGCACTGAGACTTGAATGCTAAAAGACAAGTATAGTCCCTGTTGAATATGTTATAGTTCCAAAATAATTAACTCTGTCAAATAATTAATATTTGTTGACAAGACCAAGTTAAGTGCATGCAGGATCACATGTCCTGTAATTAGTTGGGATGATAAGATAATACAGACTGAAAATAATCAATTTGAGCTGCCAAAGCTGATCATCTAAACCAAGTGAAAAAACACAAGCAACATTCTTCCATAGATTTTACGCACACTTATAACTCTCTTTGCCTGCTTCTTTGGTCTTTTTATATTTCAGCTCTGAGTAGCCAAATTTCATTGGCATGAGTGTTTTTGAATGTTTATTTGAGAGCTCCCTGAACAAATTTGGTGGAAGAAACACACTAAGCAACAATTGGAAGCAAATTATAACACTGAACATACTAGATCAAATTAAATCTAGGTAAACTAGATAAAATTAAAGAATATTTAAAATACTTAATGTTGAAATGCAAGTGCTGTGAAGTAGCTGTTTGCAACTGATCTATATTTACAAGAAAAATAACTCCTAACTCATTACAAGCTGTCAAATATCAAAACTTAATGTGCATCTGTTCAGATTCACTTCAAGGAGATAATATAAAAGCAATAACAAAACACTTGTTTCAAAGAATACCTATTTCTTTCCCAATTAAATCAATGAAAGCTATACTGTGGTTTAAAGCAGAGTTACCTTGATAATGAATCCTTCTAATAATATAATCCATTAGACCAGAGATTAGGTATTATGACATCATGAGCTATAGAAAAATCTTTACAGGGTAGAAAATTTGAAAGATAAATTATTCATTCTAAATTATTTGCTCTAACTAGCTTTTACTGCACTCCTATCAGATACTTTACAGCTCTACAGAATGATGTTGGAGATCAAGAATAATCAATAAAATAAATTATTTAAATGTAAGATTCATAGGGAGGTTTCTTTACACTCAAATTTTTCCAATCTCCTGTGATACAGGAGAGATTAAATGAATAATATTTATCTTAAACATTTTCAATTTTTATGATTGCTAACGAGGTTTCTAAGAATTTTATTTCCAGGCTTGCATTTTTTTGGCTTAAAAATAAATCATAATACACTTTGCAATTCAAAAATTTACTGGAAAAGTTTTCCTTGTTCATGATCCTTCCCCTATATATGTACAGTGTGAAAACACAGAAAGAAAGGAAAAAACCAATGTCCTGCATGCTCAGTGTTATTAGAATAATTCTTTTGTAGTCTTTAAAAATGCTATGCAGCAGAAAGACCCAGAGTTGTTTTTTATGAAGCACATTAAGAGATAAAAATCAGAAATAAAAGCAGTGTGACAACCTACATACCAGTGCTGCTCCTTCAGGTTCAAGGAGGAAGAAAATCTGAAGGAAGGACTGGGTGGCATGGAAAAAATAAAGTGAACTCAAGTAAGAAATAGTGTGAATGGACTGAAGTATGGGAAGAAGCAGAGAATATATGAGACGAGTGTTATAGAGGTATGGTGATGACATTTATAAGACAAGATTTCAGCACAAGAGAAGAACATGACACTTTAGACTTTTATCTGAACAGAAATTGATTTATTTTCTGAGCTATCTCTTTGCCAAATGTTAACCAAGCCCGGGAATGTGCAGCCATCACCAAATTATAGAACATTCAAATGTACACAGATTTGGATCCCAGAGGCCAAGTTACCTGCTGAAATAAAATAATTAGGCACTGTCCAGGAAAATCACAATTTGTTCAAATATTTTGCTAGGAAAGCTACACTGACAGCTAGGTTTGTATGGTTTGCATAAAAAAGTCCTCCTTAATCTGGTTGATTGATATTTGGGTAATGTTTTTAGGGGACCACAGTTGGCATGTTCCTACTCTATGGTGTTTGCTTAAACAAGTCTCTAAAAGAGCATAAAATAAATAGAATAATTAGCTGAGTAGTGACTGAGATCATTGTGTTTGGGCATCAGATGTCTGCTAGAGTAAAATCATAGCTCCACTAAGAATTGCTATTATCCCAAACTAAATTAAAATCTTATTTGTATCTATTTGCTGCAGCAGAAAGGTATTGCTGAGACTACAAAACTGTAGAAATACTGGGGAAAAAACTTATCCAATTTTTATGCTGCTTTTGCAAAATGTTAAAGATGGAGCAGATAAGACTTTTTGTGTGTATATACAATTTATTTTAGAAAGAAAACAGAATAGCATTTCAGGGGTTCTCAATGATACACAGTATTGGAACACACTGTTTTTAACAGATTTCTTAAGCTATCTAGCAGATTTTTTATATACTATGGGGCATAGTGTAGGAACTGCAGGCTTTGCAATCTCTCAGTAGCAACGAAAATATTACTAGGCTAATTTTCATTTAATTTCCATGTCTTAACATGCAACTGAAAAACAGACAATTTTTTTTTTTTTTTTTGATTAAAAGTACCTACTAAGGCTTTGGCATGAATATTCACATAGATTTAATTACAAAGTAAATGTCAAATGTTCTTGAAGGTAGTCTAGGAAGGAACATACAGATTTAAGAGCCTGAAGCAGCCATGCTACAGTGATTGCTAAGAGATCCAAGGTACAGGCTCAGGAGACCAGGAATGCAAATTCTAATTTTCAGCAATAGGGAATCAAAGGAAACTTTCCATTGTCCCAGAGAAAATCCTAAATGTTGAACTATCAGTTGAAACACTGAGAAAGGTACTGCAATTGGATATTATGTCCTTAATAGTCACAACAGAGGAAAATTACTGAAATAGTCTGTAGACATGCTAATGCATGCACTGGGGCAGGCTTAAATATTGTATATATGTCAAGCCACTAAATCTTGAAAATTTTTAAACACTTCTGCAGAATATTAGACTGCTTGTAAGTTTCAGAAACCAAAGTGCAATTAAACTTCAGAAAGCTTTATGTTCAGATGATAGAAGAGAAAATGTTTCACAGAGAGCTTTGAATTTTTGTTCATGAAATGCCCAGGAGAGTCTATGGATCTAGTTTATAAAGACTTTGCACATGGTTGAATGACTGTGGCATAAAAAAAGAGCTGAATAAGATTCAAATACCAAATTTAAGACTCTAACAAAATCATCATTAGATACATATTCATCTTTTCTATGAGTTTGTCTTTCTGCATATTGTATGTATAGATGATAGAAGTTCTCATTATCCCATGTGGAAAATCCCATTTTCACATTTTGCATTTCAAAATCACATTTTCACATTCATTTCACAAAATGAACTCTAAAGTTTATCAAGGAAAGAAATACCAGATGTCTTGTTGTATACTCTCAGTGGTGAGAGATTTCTTGTTTCTTGACTGTCTCTGTAATCTTAAACTTTGATATATGCACATGAGATTCAGTGTGTGAAAAGACAGAACAGACTTTGTAGATAGACTAAAAAAGTATTCAGCTGTTTTGTGGCGAATGAATGAATATTACCTTGGGTTCCTGACTCAGGATGTGCTGTACAGGCTAAGGAATAAAAGCAAGGCTGTGCAGGAATATGGCAGCCTACCACATGTTGTCTGCAGATGTGCTTTTGTTTTAAAGATGCAGTTCACACCTGACCACTACAAAAATCTAGCCAGGCTGAATGAATGAATGAGGTAAACGAATGAAATAGAGAAGTCAAATGCACAATATGTCCGTGATTTATTGCATGATGTTGGGAAAGTTACTGGCAGAGTCAGATATCAGAATTACTTTGTTGTCAGGAACAGCTTGTCTTCCTGTGAGTCACATGCAGTGTGGTCATCTGGCATAAATCCCCAAGACGTGATTCTGAGAGGGACATTGTGGAGTGAATACAACAGAAAATGTGGTTCCAATTTGACTCTGTTTATGACATTCAAGTATTCTTAAATACTTCTCACCATTATGGAAGACCAAATAATTATTTTGATCAACTAATATGGGAGATAAAACATAAAAATACTCATTAATAGAAAATACTTAGAAATATACAAAAATATAGAGATTATACAGAAAAATGGGACTATCATTAATCCTCAAAACAAATTCTTATGTTTTCAATTAAACGGTATATTTTCTATTGCACTTACTAGTACTGCAGCATTTTTCTGGTGTTTTGCATTTTTAAATTTCGTTCATGCAACAACCCACTGAACTGGAATATCGTCAGTATTATTGCCAGTTTCCGAAGAAAGAGGACAAGGTGGAGATATTCAGTGACTTGCACAAGGTCCCTTATCAAGTCTGTACAAGAGCTAGGATTACAATTTGGAAGCTCTTCACTTCTTGTTTGGTATTCAACAGCCTAGACCATGACATTCCTCAAATCCAATTTCAGACTCTTACAAAATAATAGAGGAAACGCAAGGGAGTAAAATGCTAGTCAAAATAATGCTACTGAGAGTTTTGTCAGAGACTTTGGTAGCATAAAATTAGTCTATCCATGAGTTGATTATAGCATTTCTATAAGCAATAAATATCAGATTTTACTTTAAAAAGGCATGAAAAATTTTCCAAAATAATGTTATTCCCTTAGGAATAATCTGAAAAATTTCCTCATATCAGCCTTTCTATGTTTAACGTCATGCCCCAAAAAACAGCTTAGCACATAACAGAGAAGGATTGAAATAAGAACTGTGGTGTCAGGGAAACGAGTAACCATCACATAGGTACCCCTGTTACAGCCAATTTTAAATAATAGCTTTAGATTCTAAATCATTAAAACAATTCATTAATTAAAATTTCAGCAGGTGTTGTGCTTTGGGACTGCAACTCCCTTGAGGGCAGAGAAAACTGGTGGAGTTTATTAGGAAGGTTAGAAATATAAAAAATAATAGTAGGAGACTGTTTTACTTGCTAAGGCTCATTTAATCCTCACAGTGATATGAAGCTGAAGAGAAAGCACAAACACAGAGGGAGGAACAGTGCCAAATGACACCAAGCATTTCTACTGAACACAAGATTAGCTGGAAATGTCATACGAGAGCAAATATAGCTAAGACTTTTTTCAGGCTATCCATAGTATCATGAAGTCACCAAGTGAAGGAAATGCAGCAGTCCTGCAGATTTTATTGTCACTGCTCTCAAAACTGAAGGCTGAAAACAGATTTAGATCATCATAGAAAGTCAGAGATGCTTTAAAAATTATTAAAAAGTCAGCAGGAATGAGTGATGAAAGATTAAAATAGCTTGCTGCATAAATGATAAATGATGACTTGAATGAGATAGCTGGATACAAATAGGTCTGGTCAAAATACTGAAAGTGAAGGGAAGTTAACCTTTTACTTAAAAAAAAACAAAACAAAAGATGCCAAATTGGTCCAAGAACCTATCTGACAGCACATAAAAGCAGCATATCCCAATATGAAAAGTTTCTGTTATCATTTCCTGGATAGACATATCCAGCACATAGATCCCAAAGAAGACATGTTAAGGAAAAGTATCAAAGTTAACACATAATTTTAGTTAATAATTAAAATTAGTAATTAATTTACTAATTAGAATCAAAAATGTCCAGATTGTGCTCTCTCTCCTGGAGACATTTTGAAAGGTGAAGTATTACCTGCAGGACAATAGCAAAGGTCCCATTCTGCAGTCTGCTGATTGGCCTCAATGTCCAGATCTCTCGAGTATTCCCTCGAAGTGTGTACCTCTTTAGGAAATTACACAGTTAGATAATGTATTCTCTTTACTCCATTTCAAACTCCACTTAATATCCTAAAAATAAGTCTTGTTTTTTGTTTATTTTTCTCCTGATTTCACTGTATTATTTACACAACTATATTGGTATGTGCTATCACAATTACTTCTTATCCAGCCACCAGAGTTACATCTTGATTTCACAATCTATAAGTAAAGAAATCCTTGTATTTTATAGGGTTTAAATATGATGGAGGAAAGGGACCCATATATGAATGCTCATCAAATATTGTACTAGGGAAATGTATTTCTTTACAGGGTTGTTTTCTACATCTGGAGAACAAAGAACATGCAAATAGGAGGGAAAATCCCTATTTTTCTGTGCTGCCAGGTTCCATTTCATTCTTCCCTTTTGGGTGGGAGAAGGGTCCATGAGGTAGTGCAGGGCAATAAGAAGCTGCAACTCTATCCACCTGTACAGACCTCAAACCTCCTTTTTCCTCCCACTCCTTGGGGATGGTGCTACTCCTGGGACAGAGTGCACATCTTCACCTAACTGTTCCAAAAGCTTAAACAACTAATGCGAAATAATATATCCTTAAAAGTGGTTAATTTTGTCGGTATTTTATGATTAATCTCTAGTTATTTTAATTTTTTTAACAAGCAGGTACATTTTATTCACCCTCCATGAAGAGAGTATTTGTCTCTTTGAGAAGAGTGACAGCAGAAGATGAAGTGAGATCTGCTGTATCATTTTATCATTCAGTCCTTCGTTTTCTACAAATGTGACATAGCAAGTATTGATGCATATTGTCATTTATGTTAGTCCAGAAATGCCAGCTTGAAGGAAGCATTGTCCGTGTTACAGAGATGATGTGTCAACTCCTTTTTGAAGTAATTACAGCAAAAAGCTAAACCATATAAAAATAACTAACTAACTAACTAAATAAATATAAAGGCAGGATATCTTGGGGAGAGAGAGAGAGAGGAAGCATATTGTTTAACTTTAATGATGACTGGAAAAGCCCAAAATATTTTGATGTGAATTTAACTAAGCAACTTACTAAAAACATTTTTCTTTATTGATGCAACCAAGATATAATAATTCATTAATAAAGGAACTAAAAACATAAAGAAGAAAGGATTTCTCCAAGACAAAATATATTTTATCTGATAGCTTTCTGTTCTTTCTCTCTACCCTCCTTCCATTTCTCCTGCCATTGTGAAATATCCAACAGTCACGCTTCCATCAGATAAGAAAAATTTAACAGGAGTTTTGTCAAGTACTGATTTAACTGAGATAAAATACCTTTAATGACTGCTTATTAAAGGAATTAACATGAATATTGAATTTTCTCCATAAAATATTAGTACCAGTGCAAGAAAAGTCTATGTCGCAGGACATTTCATGTGCAGAAGGACACTTCAAATGCTTAAATATCTTAAATTGGTCTGTAACACTATAAAAATATTAATTTTATCACTGTTGCTAAAAGGTAATTGAAAAGTATAGAAAATAGATTATCGCCTAATAATTTTTCCTTGATAAATTTTTTAATAATTATTGATTCTTTAAGTTTAAAGAGCAGGTCACAGAAATGTTCAGCTATTAAAGCAACAATTCAACTTTGATATTGACAAAATTTTAGCTTTTAACTGGGGCTAGACAGCAGAAGAGCAGACATTGTTTGGAAATGTTGCAAAGAGCAAAACCTCGTGTTTTGGGCCAAAGACTGATCACCTTGTAGTCCTGCATTTTGTCTAAGAACCAATACTATGATGTTTGATTTCTTACCAGAATGATCATGTCCAGCTTGACCCCTAAATATCCTAGCAATTAATTTCTCGCAGTCTATACTTACTTCTGTGGATTGCATTGTGGAAACAAACATCACTTTTCAACCATGTGTCTGTTAAGGGTTTTCACTTTTGTAGAAGGATTTGCAATAATCGAATGTGCACTATGAATTGCAGTGTGCAAGCATCTTATTGTAAATAACAAAAATTAAGGTTTGGAATTTAATGGTGCTTAGGGTAACCTGTCAGTGATGGAAATTTTCACATTTAAAACTCTTTCTCCACAGAATTACTCTTTTGCTATCACACAAATCTGATACAGACTTTTGATTACTTACTGGCTCAGCTCTAAACATGATCTCAAAATGAATTTTTTTGAGGGGTTGGGGGAAAAGGAAAATGAAAGTGGTTTTAATTTTTTCCTGTTTCCTTTGTAAAAAAAATAAATACATAGAAGTTTTATATTTAATCTCTGTAAAAGTAACACAGCTTTATTTAATTTTCAGAAAGGATTTGTATTCCTCAAAGATTTTCAGTTTTGTTATTTCAGTTTTTCCTCAGTAGACCTTATTTTTTCCTAAAGTCACTGCAAGTAATACTTAGTTCATTCAAATATGTAGACTTCTTCTATTTGGTTAAAAGTTACAAAGGTTTTATTGATGAAAGGGAAGAAACATCTCCAAGATAAAAGCACATAAATATGCAGAAGCTCCCAAAAGTATTACTAAACTTAATAAAGACAAATTTTTTGAAGCAAAATTAAGTATAAATCTGAGGAAAAAAGTAAAAAGGAAAGAAAAAAAATAAGAGAGAAACCCCAAGCCACCAATATAAATATTTCCTAGTCATCTAAAGAGATTTACCTGATTTTTCTAATTCTAACAGAGTTATTACAGGTTAGCCTTACTGGTTAATTCAGCATAAGAAAATGCATAAGGATAACTTCAGAGACAATAATTCAGTATTTGGTAGAAATTTTACTTAGAGGTTAGGAGTTCCACTTAGTATTTTAAAACAAGAAACAGTTGTACAGCTGGGAAGATGTCGAAGTGAATTGCTTTCAAAATCCCTTTAACTTAGATCCTCAAATTTATATATATACTAAGTTTTTCTTGCAGTTTGACTAAATTGCTGTCTGTTCAAAGACGAATTTTGCATTTACTGTGTGAAGAATCATTGGTAAAGCAGAACAGGGAGCAGAAGTCCAGTAGGACTCTTATGGTCTCGTCTTGACCCTACTCCATAAAAGAAATGCCTGAGAGTTACTGGGATGTAGAATTTGATAAATTGTTCCCTTTCTCTTTGATTCAAGTTCTGTCTTTTCCCTGCACTGGGTCATGGCAGAGCTGTTAAAAGATTGTTGTCCTCACTGCTCTGATGTTAGGTACAGTTCCAGAGGAGAAACTTCTGTGAAATGGAGTTGTGGGTTCAAGTATGCATCTTATGGAAAGAAGAGATGTTTCACAGCTACAAATGCTGGTGCTTAGCCAAACTTTGTCAGAAAATACTGAAAAAGCAAAGGAAGCCAAGATTTAAATTCTACTCCCCTTTTCTGCACTTCAAATTGACTGGTTTAAACTTTTTACTTGTGTGTCCTGGATGATAGGAATCTCATTTTAGTAATTTACATTTTTCATTCCAGTTTGACATGTTAGAAATTTTAATGTTTAGGAAGGAATTTCAGACTTTAGGGATCTATGTAGTAAAAGAAATGGTCTAATTTATAACTTTTTCTAAGTATACCAAGACTTAGACTAGTTACCTCTTGGTAGAATAATTAAATCAGCTACTGCATAGAACAATGCTGTATGTAATGAACTGCATTGAATAAATAAATATGATGAAGTGCATGACAGCTAAATGTTATTTGTGAAGCATTTTTAGAAGATATGCTTGGCGCATTGGAGATATTTATTACCAGAAAAGATAACTTCAATAATAGGAAATTAGCAAGATACCTTATTAAAGGCTGCAAGGAAATGAGATTATTTCAGATATGTTTCTCTCACTATTTCATTTATTTCTGCATTTTTATGAGGTACAATGTTTGTGATTTTACTGATAGCTCAGAGAACATGGGTATAATTCAGTATTTACAGATGCATACTGTAAGTGAGGTGTAGAAGTTGCCATAAGTTCTTTCACATTGTAATGAAGATCCCACGGATCTTTGATTTTTATGAAATATTCACAATAGTATTATGACCAGCAAGGCAATCAAATCTCAATCATTCATGTTAGTATTATTCTCACCCTTTGAATTTCTGCAGCACGTTTTCCTGACTGCTCATTTGAATATGAGAGAACCCACCAGACAACTACTTTTCTTTGTGCTATAAAAATATTGTAAATTTGCATTGCAAAGAATAACTACAAGAGTGAAATATTAAATGTCATATTCAAAGTCTATTTAAATTACTACATAGAAAAACTGGGCAAAAATTAGGATTTTAAATGGGCAAATGAGGATTTTTATGAAGTAAAAAGATTAGTTCACCAAATCCCATGTTAAATGGCTAAACAATAGAGGAAATACCAAGTGTAGTACTCTGGTGTTTAGAACACAATTTTGTTGGTAATATATAAAGAGTTTTGTTGCATAATTTTTATGCAAAGTTTTACTTCTGGCAGATTTTCTGTAGATTTTTTCTCCTTGTCATCTTTTTTATTGGTCTGTTGGTCATGCTTAAACATTCTATCTGAGGCGACACCATCATGTTAAAAGTTATACAAAAATACATTAAGACACAGCCCTTAGTCAAAAAAATGCAGGACTGAAGATTAAAAAGTGGAAACAGAGGCACTAAAAACATCTTGCTGAGAGTCATACAGCAGGTTAGTGGAAGAGACAGGTCTACCAGTCAAGGCTATGCTTTCTAGGCCAGTGATCTTACTTGTGATAAACTACCTCTATGAATTTAGTTAAGTAAGTTCAGCTACACACTCGATAAATATACGTAATATCAACAAGATGCTAAGAACTGTATAAGAACAGATACAGCTTTTTTCCCCTGGATCTTCGCAAAGATGAGCACAATACTGTCTGTGGTAGATCTTCCCAATAGAAAAAAATATGAAAGAAATAAGTATTTGAAGCATTGTGCAGCTTGGCACCAGGGGGGATGCCAGTTGTTCCCTGCTCATCAGCAACCTGGCTGCACTTTTTTCTTTACCCTGGTTACTCTGCTGTGTTACCTCTCCAGTTTGGGTCACTAGGTCTCTTTAAGCTAACATGGCTGTGCTAGTGTCATTTTGACTCCCACGTAATGCAGGTGTACCTAAGATAGGGTTAAACTTCCTAGGTCTCAGAAAACATCAGCAATCTACTTTATACAAAAATGGATCTTAGTGTGCATTATATTTATGTTTGTAAATGGTTTCAAAATATTATGGTACCAAGAGTACTACTATGAATGTTCACAATATTCAGGTTAGCTGTATACAGACAGGAGTTCAAGCATGCACAGTCTGCACAGCAATCTAGAAATATACAGTATTGAGTTTGTCTTATGATAAAGCTCGGAGGCTTGCATTCAAGACAGTTTTCCTGGTTTTTTATGATAAAATTTGTGCATGTATACACTATGTTATATTTCCACAATGTATTTAAAAATCAATAAACTTATAGGAAAACATCCTTTTTTCTTGTTTTCTTCAGTGTTTTCTTCAGTGTTTTCTCTAAATGATGTAATACATAGTAAGTTTCCATGCCAAGCTGTTAATGATGTGAAAGCTATTTGACTGGCAGCTCTGCTGCATACATTCATTTAATAAAGCAGGCTGTTTGCTGAGAGTCAGGAGGACTGCCAACACACCACCACTGCATGTTCTTGTCTAGAAGGTGGGGTTTGGATCCTCTGGGATGGAGGCAGTCAAAGTCAAAAAACTGCGGCTGTTTTGTTCACCAGGTATTTTGTTCACCAGCAAAGTTCAGTGACAATGGGTTCTTTTTCTAGCTTCATGTATGATAGCTACTGATTTAAAATAGGAAACTTCCAATTCAGATGTCCAGAATAGAAGTTATTATACCTTTTCATTCTGAGGAATGAACTGAGCTTTAACTGCGAGAAGCATTTAACTGGATTCTCTTCTTGCCTGAGTTGTTACTCTGATCTAATCAAAAGTATGAACAGGTTAAAAAATAGTAACATAGGTCTTGGCTGTAAGAAATGGCCTATATTTGAGTGCTGCTTAAATGACCTTCTTCTTACAAAATAAGTTTTCTCTACTTAAAGCTATGCATATTTTTGACATTTCTGTGGTCTACTCAAGCTAAAGAAAACCCACAGCAGACATGGGACAATTTCTTTCATTTTATTTCCATCTAAGTAAATTGATGTAAATAGAAGGACATGCTGGCATGTGGAATTTGCATGCAAAATATGAAAATCACATGAACTTCAGAGGGGTTAAGCTAGATGAACACAAGAAGTGTTGGGGTTTTTTTTCTTTTACCAAATCTTTCCCAGAAATAATATGGTTATACCCGTCAGAGATTTACCAGGATGCATTTTGACTTGTGACCTCAGACAAAAGAGTAAAGCAGCAACAAAATCTGTGTTCCTAGAGTTAAAGTAGTTTGTTTTCCTACTTTTTAATTCTCAGAACATAAGCCACTGTCTTTTATCTTTTCTTTTTTTGTACTGATTTTACAGGGAAAATTGTTCTGATAGAAACATATTGATTTCTGTAAAGAATTGTATGCTACCTGCCCTGCACACCTCACAGCGATATTTAACTGGTGAGAAATGTGCTCTAACTGACACCAAACAAAAGCAGAGTTGTTTTTCATTTTAAGAGTTTGCTCTCTACATGGCCTTGAATGTTCATTTCTTTGACAGTAGATAATGATTCATTCTCTTGCTTTGCAGTTTCTAGATGGCTAAGTACTTAAAAAGTCAATATTGAATTGCTAAGCAGAAATCCACATATGATTACAGTAAAGCTCTGCTATCACAGCATTGTATTAAGAGATGTATTGGTATATTTCATATCTATAAAAATAAGAAGTTTAAATTTTACTTTTGAGCAGTATTTTAAAATGTGCTACCTTGGTTTGTATGATAATATGTTTTAGAAAGTTTGATTCTTCTGAGTCGAGATTCACCTAAAGTGAAAAATGAAAAGTGAATTATTGCCGGAAAAATCATCCAAAGTCAGGGTAACTGTATGTTTAGAAATATAATTGTCTTTGTTCTTTATTTAAGGTTTAAAGCCAAGTGATCCAACCATGACTGGCAAAACACAGACCAGCAACGTCACCAATAAGAACGACCCAAAATCCATCAACTCCAGAGTCTTCATCGGTAATCTGAACACAGCTATTGTCAAAAAAGGTGACATCGAAGCAATCTTTGCCAAGTACGGGAAAATAGTGGGCTGCTCAGTGCACAAAGGCTATGCCTTCGTACAGTACATGAGCGAGAGGCACGCCAGGGCCGCGGTGGCAGGAGAGAACGCCAGGATCATCGCAGGGCAGCCACTAGGTAAGGATTTGTTAATACCATCAAAATACTGCTGTCTCTTTCCTTTCTATTTAAAATGTTATCTGCTGCTGGTGCCTTCAGAACTGAAGAGTGAGTTTGTTTTGCCGATGTTCCATCTCAGGATATTTCCAGGATGTTGGATCTGACAGAATTTTTAACGTATGCTATGTTACCTAGGCATTACAAAATACTTAGTGCTATAAACGTTATTTATTAAACAGACAACTTCTGACAGCTTTATACTTCTCTTTGTAATTCCAGTGTAGTGAACATGATTACTCTTGTGAGGAAAAAATAAGTATTTTTATTTAGGCTCTAGTTAGTAAATTTAGTATACTATAACAAGGCTCATCTTGATGCCATGGTGATTTTTGTCTTTTTATATATACCCCTTTTTTACCCCTTTTGTATACCCTTTTATATAGCTTTTATGTATCCTTAGTGCTTTTAGCCCACATACTTGTAATTCCCTAAGTTTGATAACTTATCTTAGACCCAAAATTCCATTCAGCCAGGAGAGAAAACATCCTGGAAGCCTCCAGTTGGAGGTCAGAAAGCCTCATGCTATCCTGAGAAACCAAGGTCTTCCCTAGAACATATCCTGTAAACTAAGATAGGCCCATCTAGGGGGGAATTCTTCAGAATGAGGGGTTGATTCGAGCCTCTCCCTGGGGAATCTTTGATAGATATGCTANGAATTCTTCAGAATGAGGGGTTGATTCGAGCCTCTCCTTGAGAATCTTTGATAGATATGCTATCTAAATTGAAAAATTGAAAAGCCTATTAATCGTATACATGATGGTGTGAGTGCATTCTGGGGTGCATTTTGGTGTGCATTTCAGTGCATTCTACCTGGAGGTGGTGCACCTAAAGATCCTTAAATAAACACCAGGGTAAAATCTTTTTTTCCCCCTCTAACTGTGTTTGGCTTTTAATTTTAAGGCCAGGGAAAGGCAACAGTCTAAGAGATGCGGTTATCTTTCATGAAATGAATCTAAAATGATACCCAGCTCAATGATGTGTCAGATGTTATACAGAAAAAAAAGAATCATTTTTCTTTGTCCTTGAAATCGTACCAATTCAAACTGTAACACTATTAATCATTTAGAGAAGTCTATTATTAACTAAGGTTGCAGTTTTCCCACATAATACTGTAAATATTGTTCAATTGAATTCCAAATAAACAAAAATAAAAAAAGTAATGTTTTTGTCTTCTAATGCTTTGTCATGAATGCTTAAATAAAATCTAGTTGTTTCATCTTGCAACTTTTACCTCTGAAAGCTATTTTCAATCACACATGTAGGTTGTCAGTGATAAGCTCTGGAGTCCAGTATTAACCTTACTTGTCATATATGTACAATATATATGTATAAAGTAATGGGCAGTACAGCAAGATGTTTGGTGGTATTCAGAAGTCTTTCACTAGACCTCTGAACTGTGTTGCTCATATCCAACCCAAGTGTGTAATGGGTACGTCAGGAAAAGGTGAAGTGTAGCCAGTGCTTTGGCTGTAACAAGCCATGAAGAATGGATATGGTTTGTTCATTTTCAGTGTTGTAGGCTGTGGAAATCTATTTTTCTGATTGTTTATAGAAACGGAAGAATTTGTTAATTTTAGGTTGTTATTTTTGAACGGTAATTTTCAACATTTGTTGAACGGTAATTTTAACTTTTATAACTCCTATCTTTTGGGTTCAAGAGAAAAACAGATTAAATAATTTCAACTATATTCAAGGGGAGATTGCTTTCAAACTTTGTTAGAAAAAGTCATATAGATGAGTGAAATAAAAAAACTCAAGTGATAAAAGCAAGGCAGCAAAGTCAGTCTGTGGGATGGCATTATTAGAAGACGTTTCCTGGAGCAGTGTTCTCCAAGCAATAGGCCATGTAATGCCATCAGTGCATTATTTACAGCTTCTTGCACACTGGTCTGACCAGATTTTTTAAACTGTGTTTTCCAAAGGCAATAGATCTGTTATTACTATGATTACTGTTGCTAGTCTCTTTTAGTATTTCTTGTGGCATCTATAATATGCCAAGCCATTTGTACAAGGAAATGCCCTTGCAATACTCAGTGTACTTTTGTGCTTTCTGTAGCAAGGAAGTGAATTTGTTGCAAAGGAAATTAAGCGACCAATAATTACGCGAATTGAGTCTTTTAATAATAACAGAAATTATTTACTCAATATTAAGTTTTAACTTACTTTGATTTTTCTGCACAGTCTTGATGGCATATTTCATGCCTCAGTTTCTAATACATCAAGGAATGTAAAGAATAAGCAAGGTGAAATTTTCTTTTAGCTGTTCCTAATTTACTCTTTCTATATATGAAATACAGTTGTTATCAGTATGGTTTGACAAAAAGAATGAATTTGTAAAAATGGTACTTCTTGTTAAAGAAATTGTTTCCACAAATTCTTTTAATTGGCAGTAAACATTAACAGTCACCACACATTAATGAATAGATGACTGAGAAAATTTACTCAGAATCATGACCCAGAATAACTTATGCACAAATAGCGCATTATTGTGAAACTTCTTGATGAAAATTACTTTTTTGTCTGCCCTGAGAGCTTTGCATTCTAAAATAAACAGAACTAATGAATTTACATCAACAGTCAAGTTATGGAAAAGGGACAAGAAAACCCTGTTACAAATGTACAAATAAACTTGATTAACATAGCTGAATTTTCTTTTCATTTGAATTAGAATATATTAGTGATATAATGAGGGCTGGATGACAGTCAGTTGTGGAAAGCTATTTGAACAAAGGAATATTTGCAAAAGACTATCCCACTGTATATCCCTGATACTACTATGCACTCTAGTACTCAGTACCTCGCAAAAGAAAGAAAAACTTCATTTAGACTGCATTATTAATGTACATTAGCTCTTTCATGGTTTAGCCAACTGAACTGTTTACATTAGCTCCTGCCTTTTATGGACTAATGCCATTCAAGGTTATACAGCTTTATCCATGAAACAGAAACCATTCACATGTATGTATCTGAAACTGAAAATTGAACCTGTAAATTCTTACAGCTGTTTAGAGTGCTACACAATTCATTGGGTATCGTGTCTAAATGTTTCCTCTGATGTGGAGTCCCAAAATACTAGGCTCAGTAGGTATATAACAAGGCAATTTTTTTAGTGAATTCCTTGGAAGTACAAATCTAAACCACTGGTGTTGCCCTCAGCCTTGCCAGCTTCCTGTGAGTCATTATAATTGGCCCCTTGGAGTCCTCCATCAACTCTGAAGCTCCTACGGATGAGTTTGGTGGTCAGTGATATGTAATGGTGGTGCCGTGGATACTGCAACTTGATGGAAGTGGATTTCATGAGCTGTGTGATTATTTCCAAGCTTTCTGCTTCATAAAGTGCAACACACTCTAAAAAGCTGTGGGATAGAGATCATAAAGGAGCACTAAAAAAATATGCTTGGGAAATTTATTGTTCTTATTGTGAAGTTTAGTGTAGTTTCTTGAAGTAACATTACATCTTCATGGGAATAGCATGTTTTCCTGCCCACAGGACAGGGACAGGTCAGTATAGGGCACAGGAGTCTGCTTCACAATGATTATTTTGTAAATTGCTTCAGGCTGGAGCCGAGAAAATATTGAAGTTGTTCTAGGACAAAACTGCAAGTTATGTTCTTAATTGTGGGAACACATCCACATAATCAACTCTTCTCAAAAACTTTTCATCCATTTAAGCACACCTATGAGTTAGAGAATATTTGTGCATATCCACTTCCTTGCCGAATAGGGCAAAGAGGCAACGTGAATAGCAATTATTCTGAGGAAACAGGGAGTCTGTGAACTTTAGCAAGGGTGATTTCACCCTTCTCTGGTGAGAGGAGGGTTAGACACCTGCTTGCTGCAAAACAAACAGTGCAAGTCCCTCATGGCAGCTGTGGGCTGAGGAAACGAGCTGCAACTTTTCTCATAGTGAGGAGCCCAAACCTGAACACAGGAGTCGAGGTGCAGCCTCACCACTACCAAGTGCAACAGGATGATCACTGCCCTGGTCCTCATGGCCACACTGTTTCTGATACAGGCCAGGATGCCACTGGACTTCTTTGGCCACCTGGGCACCCTCAGGCTGATGTTCAGCTGCTGTTGACCAGCACGGACAGGTTCTTTTCCTCCAAGCAGATTTCCAGCCATTCTTTCCCCACTCTGTTTCTCTGCATGGGGTTTTTGTGACTCAAGTGCAAGACCTGACACTTGATCTTATTGAACCTCATACACTTGGCCTTAGCCCACTTCCCCAGTCTGTCCAGATCCCTCTGTAGAGCTTCCCACACACTTGGCATTTTCTGCAAACTTGCTGAGGGTGCACTCGATCCCCTCATTGAAATCCTAAGTAAAGATATTAAAATAAAGATATGTGTAGCAGCTTCCGTCTAAAATTCTGGTATAGCTATCACAGCAAATTCTAAATCATAATGTCACTTCGATTTTTTCTTGGTTTACACTTCATAGACTTTTATTTTATAATACCTTAACTATTATGCCTAATTTTTTTCTGTTTTCATGTATATTTTTATACCAGCATAANAGGGTGCACTCGATCCCCTCATTGAAATCCTAAGTAAAGATATTAAAATAAAGATATGTGTAGCAGCTTCCGTCTAAAATTCTGGTATAGCTATCACAGCAAATTCTAAATCATAATGTCACTTCGATTTTTTCTTGGTTTACACTTCATAGACTTTTATTTTATAATACCTTAACTATTATGCCTAATTTTTTTCTGTTTTCATGTATATTTTTATACCAGCATAATTCTTTTAACTTGAGAATTTTCTTCATTTGTGCCTGAATAAGAACCAGGCCATCTCACAGGTGTCTTATCAAAACATGTTAAATGGTACAAGGCTCATGCTTTTGTTCTTTTCCATGGAAGGCACATGGAACTTCATTCTTGGATCCTTAGGAAAAGGAAACATTACAGTACTGAGATTACAAAAGATGCTGTAGTTCTTCAGTTGATGCCCTTTTTAACTAATAAATTAGTTCCACTATAGCTTGAATCCTGTTTTTTGCTGCAAATATTACTAACCTGTGTCTGCCTTCAGGTCTAAATTAGATGCATTCTCTGAATACCAAGTGAGTGTATATTGACATGTAGTCCAAGCTAAGATGGTGGTTGCAGCTATTTATTTTGGGAGACATACACTTTTGCACATCCTTTTGAGCAGCACAAGAGCCCTGAAGGGGCTTTCTAAATTATAACTACATGGTAGAAAATATCCAAGGAGAATAGCAGGTAATAAAGGGAGATTGTAGAGAGACTCAACATGTACCTTTGCTACAAATTGAACTGATGTGATAATAGGGTTGCTTTATCTTTTGTTTCCCTTGCCACTACTCAAAACATATCTTCTTTATTTTATGTTTGTAATGTCTAACAACATTGAGAAGCTTAAATGTGTTTTTGCAGAACAAGGACTCTCCAGACTGAATCAATTTTTCACCTCAATCTGAACTACAGAAAACCTTAATTGTGTCATTAATGTTTCTCTCTTAAAAAGAATAAATACTTATGCTGTTTTAGTGAACAAATTTATGAAAAAAGCACTTTGGCTTGAAAAAAGACAGATTTACCCAAATGTTCTGGGTGACTAAGCTTTACCTAAGCCAATGGTAGACTAAGATAAGAAATTCAAATTTGAGTTAGTGGTTATTCAGTTTCCAATTTGTCTTCAGTTTTCAGTTAGTAGCATGGAATTATAACAATCTTTCATATGTACAAACATAACTCATGATTTATTAGAGCAATCTTGGTGCTCTTACTCACCTACCTCCCACTAACATAATGGCAGGATCTATCAGGAAAGCAATGTTATCTTGTTTTCAAGACTATAGTAGAGCAGCAACTGAAAAGGTTTCTTATTTTGCTTCTGACACACCTGTAAACACTTGAGTTTTAATGTGGGTCAAAGCATTCCCTGCAAGGAAAATTACTGTCTTAGAGAAACACTAGAGATTGTACTAATAAAATTAAAAAGTGAGAATGTTTTTATATTTTAATGTATGTTTTAATGAAATATTAAAAATAGAAAATTTATGTACACATAATTATTAATCATATATTCAAATTTAATTTTAATTCATCTAACATAGGATTTTCACACTACTGGACCAGAAAAGGCAATGCACTTCATAGAAAATGCTCTGGTCCACTGTAACTTTTGCAGGTGCACATTCTAATCTATTGTACTTATCAGCATTGCACCATGGAGTAAAAAATCTGAGAACTGTAACTCAGTAATAGGCAGGTGATTTTCTATCCAAGTGAGACTTGGAAAGCAAAGTATTTAACTTCTGATAAGCCATGATAATTTTATAGCATATGATTTTCAACACTTGAATGTTGTACTTCAAAGAATATTGTATTCTTCTGGTAAAATAATCCACTTTTTAATGAATAATGTTTAAGCAAAAGCAAAACCACATTTGTGAAATGCTGTATAGGGAATCATTGCTATCATATACGTTTAAGAATAAAAAGGTTTAATAAGCAAATACTTGAATCAGTAGAACAAAATAATCCATAAACCTATAAAACTTGTGAGATGTCATGAGTGTTGGCTTATAGTGGGGGTGACTTTTGCATTTTCTGAACTCATATAATTATTTGTTGATTATTTCAACAAGTGAAACCAACTTTTTTTTGTAAAATAGCTGTCAGGTCCAGGCCAGGTTTTGAAGAAATTTATTTGATACACTTTTTTATGCTGAACTAAACATAAAGTAATGATAGAACAAGAAGATCAAGTAGTCTTCTTCCAAAATCAAACAAACAGAAACAAAACCCACAAGGATAGTGCATTTGTAGCCATGATGAGCCTAACTCCTAATGTGACAGGAACCTGGAGTGAAACTAAGGATATCAGCTTAGACTTGTGCTGTCTTTATTAAATCTTTCCCACTAAACCCCTTCTTAGTCAAAATCTTCATCATCCAGCCCTCAGGCACAAACTGCTACAGAACTTCTGAAAAATCATTAATTATCCTTCCACAGCTTGGTTCAGAAGAGCTAAATTTTACCCACTAGAACTGACTCCTTTATCCCATTACAATCTGTTTCTATATTTGGGAACCACTGTAATCCTGTTTCGACCTACCCTGTGAAGGAACAGGGATCCTGTCTAAAGCTATCTCATAGGTCTCAGCCTTTTTGCTGCCTACCCATGCCCTTATGGTCTTGGTGAAGCCTGTGCAACACACATGAGTGTCAAGTCTCAGTGTAGAAGACCTTGGATATAACTACTAATCATTTTTCACAGGGTCTTTTAATAGTGGATAATTTTCATATGTCCCTTTCTGTTACACATTTTGGTGTCTCCCAATAGTTTTATACCTTCTATTGTTGCAGTAAGATTCTGCAGCCATAGCAGCAGATTACAACCCAGTTGTTTCATGCTCTTGAACACAAAAACATGATTAAATCTTGTTGTCACTCTACAGTCCTGTTTTTTGTGCATTTCTGTAACCAATATTTCCTCATCCTATAGTCACATTGATGTGAACCGATTCATGGACTATCCATGCATGTAAAGCAGCTCATATAAAGATAGGAAGGAAGGGTGATTCTTAACAATCATCCCTCAGCAGTTCAGGGCAGGGCACCATTGCACAATTGATGTATGCCTTTTTCAGAAGAGCAAGCTGAATGTTTCATCATAAAAGAAAAATTCATATTTTAATGGAATGACCTGTTTCCTTAGACTGACAATACCTGGAATAAGAATGAGTCAATTTTACTCTCCATATTTCACAAAAGTTTGTATTTCTCTCTTAGTGGGACTTGGTCAACTCCAAGTGAAACTAAAATTTAAATCTATTTTTCAGGTTCAGAAAAATATATATCATTAAAATAGTTTAGTTTTGAGGTGAACTTATGGGGGTGAAGTTTTCCTTATTGGTTGCTTGGGGTCTCTTCCTGTGAAATTCTTCATATATTCATAAAGTCAGAGTTTGCAAAGTTCGTTCTGGAATAAGGTTTTGTACTTTCAGCAGCCTGATGTCAGTTCATGCAGATGTTAAGTATTCTTTCCATCATAATGCCAAAAAATGATGACCTGATTGCTTGCCATCAGCAGATTTTATTGTCAGAAAAACTTTCCTTCAAAGCTTTATAGAGATACATATAAAGATACCCTTAGTCTTCTGCATGGCCAGCTCATCTTTAAAATCATAGATGAGGTGTTATTATGGGATCTTTCTATGTCCTTCCCTGCTGTTTGAAATGTCTGTATGTAGCACAGGGTCTCATCTGCATGAAATGCTACTTTTTTCATCATTTCATCCTTGTATTTCATAAACACTTTAAACATTCTTGCAAGATGGGTCTGATATATCCTTAGTCATTTTGTAAGAGCTTTTCAAAACATTTAGATGATGCTGTCTCAAAGATCTCAGTACTAAGCCTTTATTATGTGCATATCTTGATGAGATTTTTTTGGTTGGATGTGGGGGTTTTTTTAGCAAACCATATCCAGTAGATTCTTCTGGATTTGAACTTAATGGTGTTTTATTTCTGTTGCAGATCAGTAAGAATTTACAAAAAATGTTTTCCTTTGTGGCAGACAGAATTCTGTACTTTTTCTTAAATACACTTGCTTTGATTAGTGACTGCTGGGATCACTAAAATTTGTATAGATATTCTATAATGTTAAATTCTGAACTGTCATAATATCATGCAGTGATAAAAACATTGTTATGATAGGTTCTCTCATAATATTTGTCTCAGTGTCTCTTGTGAAATGTACTGTATAAAAGGAACTATCTCTAGGATGCTCTTCAATTTTTGGTTTGTATGCTAGGAGGTCTTGTAGTCTACAGCTTCAGTTTTTTGCTTGATCTAGCCTGATTTAACTTGATGGACTATTTTCCATGCATTTGGCTTCTTTTTCTTCAAATGGAATCTCATCAGGAATGAGTCTGATATTTTCATCTTGATCATTCGACAGTGTTTCACTCTTTCACTTGTACTGATAGAGTTAGAGTCACTAATGTCTTGTCACCTGGTATTTTATGTATGCCTGCCATATCTACTTGTTTTCTCATTCTTTTGTTAAAACATTTCACTTGGTGACCTCATTCCAAAAGGCATATGGAGGAATTCACATCTGCTATGGGGTGTATGGAAAGGGCGGAGAATCAGAAAATTTCTCATCTAAATCTGACAGGCCAATATTTATCTTTCTAATCTGAAATTTGAAGTATGGGTGTTTTTAAACAGGTATTCAGCACTGAATGGTGACAGGACAGAGTAATGTTATTTTAGTGTACTGCAGAATCTGGGTGAGTCCCACCCCTGTTATTTGTCTTCGGACTATGATGGCTAAAGCCAGGAAATAGATTTGCCTCCCAAGATATCACTCAGCTGTTTGGAGGAGAAAATATAGCCAGAATAACAATGTAGCATGAAAAATTCTTCTCCTAATCGTAGTCTAAGTTCATGGAGGCTGGTCATTAGCATGATAAACTTTTAGGATCACATTTCGTCAGTTTCTTTCCCTTCTTAACAGCAAACTCAGCTAAAGTGTGAGTGTTCTTTTTCTCAGTTTAGCTTAACTGAGACAAGAAGTGCTTCGAGGGCATATTTGCTGTCTCAGGTTTGATTTTGTGTCTTAAACCCACTTGCATTTCACACCTAAGGAAAATACAGCAGAGGAAATCTGTTTCTTTCTCAGGTTTCACGCTTAATCCTACAATTCTTTCAACAGTAGACAGCCTCATCAGCAAAACTGGGTAAGTTGTGTATATTGGGAAAAAAAGCCCCTAAACTTAGTTGTTTATAACTTATTAATAATTCAGTTATTTTTCAGAACCTCATACTGGCAAAGTGAAATTCACAGGCAAAAACAAAGGCAAATTTGACAAATTAGATGCTCTTATTCTATACTACTCCCTTCCATAGAAGAAATGTTAGTATTAATGAGCTCCACCATAAGCTTATGTAGTTTCAAGTAAAAGTAATTTTCTAGGTATTTTAATGACTCAGAACTGAAAACTACTCATATCCTTTATTGTTATAACATTTTAAGTGACCTCAGTACCTTCTAAAAAATTAATGGAAACTGAATCAGACTTTCTTTCATGGCAAGACTTGTAACTTTCAAAAGGTTAACTGAAGAAGAATTAGGCTGGGTTTTAGTTTATCGTAGAGAATACCTCGTATTACTTACAAAATGATAATGTATCTTTAAGAAGACATTGTCTATGTTCAAACCCAGCACAGAATTTTCAATCTGACATACATCTAAGTTCAAATATGTGAGTTCCTCAGCTTCCTCCAAGTAAATGATAACAGTCAGGTAGCTAAAAGCTGTGGACATAAAAAAATAATTGCCCCAGAAAGAAGTACAATCATTTCCACAACTAAAGACTAAGGTGGACAGGACTCACTTGGATGTCTTGGTGCCATGAGTAAGACTGTTTTGTTGTTTTTTGGGGTTTTTTAAAATTTTTCTTAGGTGTGAGATGGTGTGCTTAAAGACCACTGTTTTCCTTTGTGGCAGTTTCAGTATTTTAATACCTTTTTCTTTTACTGAGATCTGTTGCTTGTTTACCTAGTCTCCTCAAGGTACGTGTGCAGTGATTTGATGTTATCCAAACACTTTTGTTACAATCACACTTATTCATACATGTTGTTAATCTCATTAAAAACAATGTTTCTAATTGACTGCTGTGGTAATTTGTTGTAGACATCTGTCCCACCTATCCTACTGTGTGCAGATAAATGTCAAATTCTAATCCTCCTGTGCTGTGTTTCATTCTGCTCCTAATGCTTCACACAACCATGAAAAAGAGGAACAGAATGTAATGCGTTTGAAGTGTGGTATTAACTTTCAGATCTTGAAACAAATATGGGAAGTGTACAATATCTTCTAGTTCTTCTACAGCTGTAAGGTTTCTGGACTCACTTCATGAAATCTTAGCCTATTTAATTAGTGTTTCAAGTGAGGAACACAATCTGTGACTGAAAATAGTGAGTTCAAAACAAAGAGTAGATAGCAAACAAATAGACAATGGATGACAGGAAAACCTGCACTTGGCCACATCTGAAGCTGTGAGTCACTTCTCAGCTGTACACATTATGATAATTCAACATCTTAAATTTTAAAGAAACACTTAAAAATACTTCTTTTTAATGATTTCTTAAGGTAAACTTAATCCCTTGATTTGATTCTGTCACAGATTTTGTTTAATTCTAGAATAATTTGTGTTGGAAGAGACCTCATCTAGTCCAGCTTCCTGCACAAAGCAAGGCTGACACAAAGCTGGGAACAGTCCCAAAGGTTTGTCAGCCACTTTCCAAGTCACTCATGCAACTCATACTTCCCAGTCTTGGCTGTTAGGATACCATACAATATTGTGTCAAAGAACCTGCTAAAAGTGAAGGACACTTAAACTACCTCTTCCCCCATCCACAAAGTTATTCATCCCATCATAGAAAGCTCACTTGACTGGTCACAGTTTGCCTCAGTAAATGCGTTGACTGCTCCTCAGTATCTTGTCCCTCATGAGTCTGGACACAGCTTTTGGGATGATTTCCTTGTTTTGTCCACTTTATCTTGTTGGAGTTGTCCATCTTCAACACTAAAGTTCATCCTGATCAGAGAAGCAGGCCTTATGTACATGTTGGTCAGCAACAGTCATTGTCCTGCTCCCAGATGCACAGATCATACACAAGGACCTCCCAAAAAAACTTCTTCCAAGTTCTGCCCCTTTACCACATTATTTCCCTGTTAAAATATTTTACTGCTGTCTACCCCTAGCCTATTTTTCAGGTTTTTGTTAACTTTACAAATTTATTCGGTATTTATAAGAGCTTGTCCCAGAAATGCCTCTCTTATTCATGACTTCTGTCACACCACACTGACCTTGCTTTTTTAAATGTGCAGTATTTTGCCAGACTCAAGCTTTTACCTTTTGGTGATGTCAGAGGCTGGGATTAATCACCTGCACGTAAACCTCAATGTTTCCAATTGAGAGAGATAACACTGATTACACCTGTAATTCCCCAGAGCCTTTTTCTTGTCTTTGAAGATGGATGTGACATTTGCCTTTTTCAAGTCATCAGGGAGCTCTCCTGATTTCTCCAGCAATTCAAACGTGATAGAGAGCAGACTCACAATAATACCAGCCAGGTCTTTTACCATCCCTGGACGCATCTTGTCAAGTCTCATATTTATTTTAATACTAACAATTTATACTTCAGTATATGACAAAAGTTTAACATTCAAAGAAAAGCAAGCACCACATTATTCTTTAAAAAAAAATCAGTAATTTTCTTGGTGATTTCCCTTTTCCACAATAAGAATATTATTTTCTTTTTTTTTTTTTTTTAACTCGAGATTAGTAACAGGATTGTGAATTTCTATCTGATTTCAAAAGAATCTTGTTTTATAAATGCAGCTTATAGTTACTCCAGCAGCTGATCTGGATGGCATCCATAAAGTGGCAGTTCTCCTGCAGATGGTGAAAGAACATGTATGAAAGGAGTAATGTAGTGGTGCTCTGAACATCTGTGCAAAGTTACAGGCTGGTGTTTTGCAACCATCTGAAACTGGGTTATAGGGATAATAGGTAGGATGTTAATTTTCTGCACTAGTGAAACACTTGGGCTAAAAGAAATTAAACAACATCTTATAGCAACAAGAATGATTAGCTATAGAATTAGAAAGATTTGGAAAGAACAGAATATTTATGTAGGGTGAAATATTTATTTTTAATTGGAACTCCTTTATCTTATAAAGCCCAATTACTATATTGATTTGAACAATTAAGAAGATGCTTTAAACAGATGCAGTTTTAGAAATTCAGAACTATAGGAAAATGTTTTTTTGGCTTCTTTTTTCTGTTTGGGCTTTTTGTTTATTTCTTGGAGTTTGGTTTTGTTTTGTTTTTCCTAATATACTTCATTGCATAGGACAAATAGAGTTTGTTTACATCCTAGAGTTACTAGGAGTCACTCACAACTGATATAGGTACTGTGAAAATTACTATCTGCCTATGTCCCACCTTGAAAATCAAGTTTGGTGCTCAGTGATCTTCCTGCAGTTCTAGCAATTCCAGTTGCCAAAGTTTGAAAAGATCTAGTTACTACTTGACTTACAGGAATGATGTTTGTTAACTGTGTAAATAAAACCAGATCTATGTCTTAGGCAAGTTCTTAAACATAAAGTTCATAAAATTATTTTGGGTTGTTTTGGGGTATTTTTAACTGGAAAAAAAAAAGTTACTATTTTTACTTATTTTTAACTTAAAGGGCCACTGTTCTAAAAATTTTTATTTTTAAAATTTTATGAGCAAAATCTAAAGAGTGCAACTTAATGTAGTTTTCCTGTCTAGTCCTTATACATCTATGAATACCCTAAAGTGAACCGTGATGAGGCTTCAGACATTCTGACCTTAGTTAAAAGTAAATTCCATTAATGTCTTCAAGAGTGTGAAAACTGAGTTTATGGAAACACTTCCACACTAACACACTTGTGAAAGACAGGCTAGTTTTGTGGGTAAAAAGGTGGTTGCTGTTCTATGGGTTTTTTTCTTTTTAGAGTTCATTTTGTTTCTTGGCCAGACTTTGTTGAAAACTTTTAGAGAAAATTTAAATGTAAATGATAAAATTACAACAAGATAAAATCAACAATCACACTAGCATTGCAGCATCTGGAAAAGCAGTTGTGAATTTTTACAGCCTGACTTCAGAGGTCTTTATTTTCTGTTAATTGGCACTTAACTGCTGCTTTATTTGTTTCCTCGTCTTAAATTTTGGTTTTGATGTATTTAAATCCACAGGCAGACAAAGAAAAGACAGAAAAACCTCATTTTTTAAGCTGTGAGTAATAAAAGTGGTTATGTCAGGGTTTTTTGGTCTAGTGCGCAAAATGAGGCAGTAATTTCAATCAAATCTGATGTAACTTTAAAAATATTTTGGTCCAAGACAAAGTCTTTGTGTGTTTAAAAAAAAAAAAAAAAAGAAAAAAAGAAAGACACTAATTCCATGAGGAGCATATTGACCAGAACATAGTGGACAGTAGTAACATACCAGCTTAATAAAAAATTCTGCTTCCTTTTTCTACCAGCAGTAGAACAGAAACACATTAATAGAAGCAAAGCTAATTTTGGAACAGAATGTTCCAATCACATCACTTTTTTTTTTCCCTTTGCTCTTCACCATGACATTCCTGATTATTATTATTTACCATACTTAGAGAGAATAAATTCTGTTTTCCTTAGGCTGGTATCAGCTCATCATCATACAGTCGCTCATATTTTGACCCTTTCAATGAGATTCCTCTATTTCTAGTTTTTATTTACCTCTCCCAGAAAAATGTACTTTTTCTTATAAGAAGTACCTGTTAAAACAGCAGCTCTTGCTGCTTTGCTACTTGCCTTGTTCCTCAGAGCTGTTCCCTTCAGGATCTAATGGGAACCTTTAGTAATCCTATGCACTTTCACTTCCCAGTAAAAGACCAGCATCCTGGTAAGGATGGAGGTGCAGAACTGCATGTTCATACCAGGGATAGGAAAAGTTCTAATACAGATACCCTTGGCATGTTTCAGCAAGACACCAAGAAGATTGGGAGTTCATTATTGACTCACTTGAAGCATGGCAAAACCCCCCATTAAATCCAGTTTTCTTGGAGTAACTTTGTCACAAGTGCTATCACTTAACAAAAGCGAAAATGTGATTTGTTAGATTGTGTTCAAACAGCATGACTAAGATGCATAAACTGCTGGACAGGAATGTTTTATAAAAAGCTGAACCACAGAAGTTTGTCTCACCGTTGATTCATATTGAGTTAACTGGACCAGTGCACAGAACAGAAAGGTGAAATATTATAATTTCATGTAATTTCACGTCTTTTCTCTCTGAAATTATATGCTGCCTTGATAGCAATGCCTGAAAGAGAAACTGGTTCAGGGTTGGCCTGCTATCTCAGGCACTTACAGATTTAACCCCAGTCTCAGGAAAAAGCTATTAATCCTTCAAGGGTTAAGCATTCTCCCAGTCCTGGTCCCTGTGCTCCATGAATTCTGTGAAAGGGCAATCCAGGGATAGTAATTCACAGGAAATGTAATCTTTTATTTTTAGTGGTTATGTAAAATTACCAGTAGACTTCCAAGCCATCTGTTTTAAATTTTGATGGTATGCAGTAAATCTATAGTGAGATACTTTGATGGTGAACTGCATCACCACTGTACACCATATACTTGTTCCAGTAAAAGTTCATCAGTATTCACAGAGATCCTCCAGCTCTGTGATAGTACCAGAAAATGTCAAATTGTTCTTAGAATTTATAAGAAGGTATAAAATTCATGAGCTGAGACAATGAAAATCCCAAAGAATTGATGGCTACCATATATATTACTCATTTTGGCATTTGATTTTTTATTTCTATAGAAATGAAGGCTAGTCACCTAACCTTTCATAAAGTCAGCATTTTCTGAAATACAATGACATGAAAAGTGCTTACTAATGATTGCTTGGCACCCATCCTAATATATCTAGAATGAGAACAGAAAGAAAAAAAAATACAGCAAGTTCTATTAGCATGACATTCCAGTTCCAGTTTACTCTTCAATAAAGCTTCCTTCAGTCTACATGCCATTATGCTCTTGAATCTTGGTAAGAAAAGAATGTCCTAGTGTTCTTCAAAAACCTAGACACTGACCTTGGATTTTTTTTAATAGATATGTTAATGAGAAAGGGTACTAAATCTGTGTAACAAGACAGAAAATAGATACTTCACTGGGGGTTTTTGTGCCTAATTTGGACTCAAACCAAATGTCTATCTCTTACAAAATGTGATTTTCTAATTCAAAAACCTGTTGCAAAAGAAATTGGTACTGATAGATAGAGAAGAACCAATCATGGAACAAACATGCACTGGTTGCTTAGGTACAAATGGTCACAAGCCGCTCTTGCTTAATACGCACACTGCTTATAAAGCCCAATTGGATAAACCTTGAAAGTAGAGATGAGCAAGCTCAATTTGGAGAAAGTTGAATAGGCAAGTAGAAATATGATTAGGAAAGATTAAAATATTTTATTGTTGCCAGAAAAAAGAGAATAATTATGACAAGAGTATGGTCTGCTTAAAAACACACCTTAAAAGTCATACTCTAAAAAAGATGAAGGTAACTAAAACAATAGAAAATATAGAAAAATTAGATTAGATTAGATTTATGAGTATTTTAAGTGTAAAGAGCAAATAGATTTTTGAAGAAGGTTTCAACACATTTCTGGGAAGAAACATGAGATGTCTCTTGTTTTAGTTTCAATATAGATAAATCTGTAAGGATTTTTTTCTCCTGTATTTAGAAGTTAACAAATACATTCAGATCACAGAATGATGATGACATGGTATCCATTCCAGAATTCATTACAGGGCTATAAAATAAACTTTCTTTAAATACTTAAAAGTAGTTTGAATCCCAGAATTTCTGAAGAATTAGCAGGGTTGTTCTCCAGGGAGGTTCTCAGCTGCTAACATTTGGAGAGTTATCTTCAGCAAGTGTTGAACTGGAGCAAGAATCTCAGAGGAGTAGAATTTTTACAGGGAGAAATTGTTTAGTTCGTATAGTTTAAAACAAACCAAGGTTGAAGTGGTTTATTGATATATTAACAACACAATTAATTGGAACTCATGACCCATATCTATAACAAGAGATCATATTCAATTCTAGGTACTTGCAACGTTTTATGAAATTATTCCAAAATTTTTAAATCCCTCTCTAGAATTAATCTCATGAGAGGACATCCCTGCTGTGGAAGATGCATGCCCAGGTTTTCCCCATCTCCATCCTGAAAGGGTAGGTGGCATCCAGGGGAGGTGATTGAGACCCCCTGAGGTGGAGGTCCTGGGATGTCCCTGTGCTGGCATTGGACAAACTGGATGCAGCAGCTGGGAGGGCCCATGGGGAGGCTTTGCTGCCAGGCCAGGGTAGAGCCTCCAGGCCACGCAACTGCACCTAGAAAGGTCACCACCCTGCTGCCCTGCTCCCCTCCTCTCCTGCTCACTACAACTCTATGTTCCATCTGCGTTTCTGTTTAGCTGACTTTTTGTTTTCTTCTGGTAATTCTGTTAATTGCTCTTTAATTTGGTAAATGGTTGTTTTCCTCTTTACCTACATCAGCTTTGAGCAAATGCCAACTCAGGCAGTTTGGACATCCTACTCAGCCACATTCCTACACTCACTCCTGTCTTGTTGGCTGCTGTTTTCCTGGCTTTTTTGCCTTGTTCACAGGTGGACCCTGTGAACACTGTGAACCTGCTAGGAAAAAGAACAAAATATAAATAATTTAAAATGGTAAAAGGACCAAGCCGTATGACAAGAGCCCTGTCTTAATTATTTTAAATTGCAGGAAAAAATAATGAAATTGCTGGTGTGGGACTTGAATAATCAAGAGTGAACACGGGGATAATGTTACTAATGTCAGCATGACTTTATGGAAAATAAGGCTTGAGAAATTAAATATGTATTGTCTTTTATAATTTAACATCATATAGTAAGGCTGAACTGATGTAACATAGTTCTGCAAAGCATTTGATTCATTCCAAGTGGAAATTCGATTAAGAAACTGCCTTATGATATAGTTATAGTACATGCCAAATGGATTAAAAACTAGTCTCAAAAGACTGGTAAATGGGAAGTAATCACGCAGCAGGTGTGTGACTTTTGTGCAGTCTCTGGTAGAACAAGTTTTTTATCATACCTTTCCCAGTTGGAAAGACAGCAAAAACCACTGATAAATTCTGTAGCTGGCACAAAGATGCTGGAACTCATGAATTCAGAATAAAACAATACATTGATATCAAAATAGAAAACAAATTCCAAAATAGGAGTCTGAGTGTGACTCCTCTAGCTATAACATCTAACACATTGACAATCAACTCTTCAGCATGGGAGAAAAAGGTGTAACAAAATCTGAAGGCTGTAAGCTTAAGTGAGAAAAAGCAAACCTCAAAATAGAGAATATTTTGTACAGTACGGCCATTAGGAACAGTGTACTGAAAGTTTCAGTCAAAATTTCTGAAGTAAGCCTTGGATATTATCATAAAGGATATGTTCTAGCTCTGCCCAGACTCAATTAAAGGAAATTCTGTGGTCTTCTATAACAACCCAGACTGGAATTTTTTTTCTGGACCAGGTGTGGAAATTTCGAAAGACAGAGATTGTAGACTCTTTGATAAATACAATAAAGTAAGGGGAAAAAAAAAAAGCCTTTTAATTTTATTAAGGTTCCTAAAGATTTATGTCTTATATTAGTAATAAATGTATAGAAATTACACAAATGGTTTGGTTGTGTCAGCACCTTTGAAAATTAGATTAGCAGCACCCACCAAATGACAAGCATGGCTGAATTAGGCAACAGAAATAAGTAGTTTTTTCATCAGTGACATTTGCAGTTAAATAAAGGCGGGAGGGAATGAGACTTAAAAACCTTCTACACCACGGAATTTTTTTTTAGATATAATTTTTACAAGGTCTTCTTTCCATTTATCTAGATATCAACAAAACTGGTAATAATCTGTAAGAAAAAAATGAACCTGTGAATCGGTATTATTTTATCTTTCTGTGCTACAGAAGCAAAAGATTTCCCCACCAGGTCCATAAGTTCTTTTTTATTGCAACCTACTTTTTTATTCCAGACAAGCAAAGATATATTTTCACCCATCTTTCTGACCATCACAGGGATAATGTTATTTGTCCTTAAGAAAAAAAAGACAGACGATGTAATAATGCTATTAGCTTAATACCATCTTAATGTCTAAAGTGTTTTATTTTTAGAATGAAATTAACACTGGTGCAAAGGGCTACAATCAAATTTGTTTGGAGGAAGTGCACTGTTCTTGCTAGAATCACTTCTTGAAACTTCGATTAGTGATCTCATTCATCTTCTGTAGCAGTTATGTTCTACTTTACAGTAGTATGTCAAATGATGGTCACACATCCACCACATTCTATAATGTTTTCTCCTCAGAGAAGTCTTGCACAATTTAGCAGAGAATACGCTAACACTTCTCGAATTCCTTTCTCAAATGATTAATTCCCGATGGTTCTTTATTGTGTGTCTGGGCTGACACCAGTTCAGAAAAGATAAAGATTTTACTGCCCTCATATTTCAGATCCTTATTTCAGTAGTTGCAGCCAGGATTCTTTCTCTTTCTCTTTCTCTTTCTCTCTTTCTCTTTCTCTTTCTCTTTCTCTTTCTCTTTCTCTTTCTCTTTCTCTTAATCAAGGTGTAGCAATTACCATGCTCTAACATTACCCTGAAATGCTGTTCCCCTCATGGGCATTCTGTAATTTCTCTTCCCAAGTAGCTCATCTTTCCAGATGAGAGCTCAGCCACACAGAGGTCTTATAATAATTTGAAAAGTTTCATTATCGTACTTTTTACAGTTACTTATTTAGCCCAATACCTGCCTATAAAAACATATGTGAAAAATGAGGTGCTTTTGTATACATCTAAATAAAAGGTATTTTTGATGTGAAATTTTACAAACAGTATAATATTTGAAAAGATATAATTTTTACCTTCTACACCCAATTCTAGTCAGGCTGTAGCTGCAGAGGGATTTTGTTTTACAATGCAGGCACATCTCTAGCAATATCTTATGGCACAAAAAAAACCCAGTAGATTTTTAATTTGCATAACATTACACATATTTGCATAAAATATTGCCCAGTGGTACTACGAGCACCAGTTTCTCCCTAAGCCCCAATTAATTAATCTGTGTCCCTCCAGACGTACAGCAATTTATTATGCATTCTTAGTATAGAAACAGCAATTAATTATATGCTTCCTAGCCCCACATCAATCATTATGTGCCCTCCAGACAGCTTTGCACCTCTCCCAGCCCCACATCTGGCTGGAAACACACCCTCCTCTTTTTCCATAGATGAAGAGGCCTTATGCAATTTTGCCAGTCAACAGAGAGCTCTAGGAGCTTCCTGTTCTTGTTGTCCATCAAGGTCAGAAGTTTTAGGACTGGTAGGGTAAAACCTAAGCAGCCATACTACTGTATATCTAAGGACTGGAAGAGGAGTGCAACTCATTATTTGTCCTCTTTCCTTTTTCCCCTATCCCTTTTTGTGAACTGAATGGAAGTGTTTGCCTATTGCTGCAGTCACGCTTGGGAGCAAGAACTGCAGTCAGCCTGAAATGTTCCAACCGTATAAACCACGATCCAGACATTGGTTAAGTGTAGGGAATGAGAATGTCAAAGGGGAATAGAAGTGGTAGCTGGAGAAAATGCAGAATAGAAGTGGTAGCTGGAGAAAAATGGTGGATGAGAAACTATTTTGCATCAACCTCTTTACAGAATTGCTTTGTATATTTTTTTATTGTTTACTTATTATTTATGGTCTGTGTGAAACTACACCCTTTGCTCTTGGGATGAAAAGATAAGTTCATGTCCTGTGTTTATCGGAGTTTTCATGGACTAGATTACAAATTTTAGCTAACTACCTTATTCAAGGTTTGAGGTGAGGAAAGGTGTGGTTTACAAAGACTTTTCTTTATCCTTTACTTTCAGTACAAAGGTGAAGGTCATGGTTCCAGGAAAGGGGTAGGAGGGAATTGAAAACTCTGCCTTCCTTCCCAGTGCCTCCCTAGGCTGAGTAAGATCAACACACCAACGAAGGAGCATACTGACCTGACAGAAATATTTAGTTTTTCTTCTCTCCTTCCTTTTTACTCTTGCTTCTAGAACAACTTTAAATCCTTCTCCATGGTATTTGTTACTTGTATGGCATTTTTAGGCCCCGTTAGGTACACTTTACACCATCCTTCAGTCTGTTCATTAAATTTAAAATGTGCATGCCATAAAATAACTATGGATTTTAAGTTTGCAAGGGGAATATGCTTTTCTTTTCCCTGCAACACTCTTTATATGTTGAATATTTATACCCATTTGTGTTTTTTCTGACATAAGAAGCATAGGCCTGCCAAAGGTCCCATTGTGACTATAAACTCAAGCTTTAAAAAAGTAGCTAAGCTAAGGTTTTTTTATTAACTGCTACCTATCACTGTTCTACTGTCCTTATGCCCCCAGGGCTGAATCAGCACCTTTGAAGCATTTCTCTGTTCCTCACTGAGAGATGGGCCCCAAAGCAGCACAGCAGGAACAAGGCAGTACTTGGTCATGACTTTTACAGCCAAGACAGGTCATGGAGGTATTTTTAAAGAGCAGTGAAAATATATGTTGAATACCATAGGCAAGAAAATTTGGTGGGAATGGGAGAGAACAGACATTTTCCTGCCTTAGCTGGATAATCTGCCTCTTTTTTATCTCTTTACTCCTTAAACACTGTCATAAAAACCAGGGACCTGAAATGCATATATGTTCAGCTCCACTGACACCGTGCAGTTCAGTAACTGACTTTGCAGAATTTGAAGCCTTCACAGGAAATTGATTGCTTATTTTCCTTTTCAGAAACAATAATTTTTTTTATTCGTCAAGTATTGTTTCATGAGCTGCTACTAGATAAAATTCTTGAAAGCTATATTAAGAGTCTGTTTCCTCTTTTGTTCTCTGTTTTGTCCACTCCAGCATCAGTGATGGTCCTTCCTTTAAGAGGGAAAAACAACTCAAGTTGTAACTATCCTTGAATCCCAAAAATATAAACAGATCTTTTATTTCCCTTAAGTGTGCTAGATTTCTGTAGAGTACATCTTTCCCCATGAACAGTATTTAAACCCTGGCTTGTTCAGCACATGGCTTCTGGATCACATCTAGTCCATGAGGCTGAAATAAATGACTATTTTTGATAGTAAAGGAAACTATAGAATAGCATTTCTAGGTAAAGAGGCCTATTTTTTGTCATATAAGCTGGGAGCAGATGAAGCCTTCTCTGCTGGCTTCTGGAGGCTGTCCTGAAACAAGTGCTTTGTGTGGGAAACCAGACACGGCTTCCAAGGAAAGCAATAAGATACAATGTGGGGAGCTGCTTGACGATTATAACTGAAAATTGGTCCTTTCCCTCCTGTGGTGGCATCTTGGAGAAGTTAGACTGAAGTCTGCAGGAAAGCAGCATCTCAGACCTCCTGGGAGGTGAAGAATAGGTGAGAGGTGTGTGAGTAGAGCAGGGGAGTGAGGTGTGTGAGCTGGGGTGGATGAGCACTCATGCTTGGAGAAGAGTGGGGCAAAGAGAAACTGGGCAAATTGGGAACCTGAGCACTAAGAAAGAGATGTGAATGCAACTGGGGCAAATGGTCACAGATCTCAAACCTTAGTTTCTCTCCAGAATGGGAACTGGAATAAAGAAAGGCTATCCTTAAGGAAGATGTGGGGTTGCATGGATCACTGAAAGGTAGCTGGAAAAGGAACCAGAGGGCATTTCTGAAGACATGGCACGAAATAGCGAATATTCAGTCTGTGATGAAAATGAGGGGGATATAATTTCAGAATGATGTTCTTTAGAAAAGATAACTGAACAGCTGGCCAGCACTAACTACATCTCAATAGTGTTGTTATCTGCCTTTGCAGAGTTTCAGGCAATTGAGAGGATCCAGGACAAGAGACATAAAGCTGAATGATGACAGGTTACACTTAAAACTTTTAAGTCTTGGAATACTTTGCTCTCAAAGAAATATTAAGGTTTCATGAGGTTCCTATGACTCATCCAAATATGTTTTGTCATATCAAAACACAGTAACTTCTTCCAAAACTCTGCTTTCACAGCTGAACCTGTCTCCCTTCTCTATTCTTTATAAAAATCCAGAGATATTGCTGAATGAGAGTACTACCAAAGGTATATGGCAAATGTCTATTGTAAACTGCACTCAATATTTCTCTCAAATTACACTAAATAGTCTTTCTCCTCAGTTTAAGGTCTTATGAAAGATCAGGGAGTGAGTGAAGATGAACTTTTTAACAGTTGAAGAGAAGGTTGATGTGGACAAAAAGGCAAACTTTTAAAAATTCATAACCTTGAGATTTCATTCTCCACTGAACACATCTGTGTTTAGATGATAGGGACAGTTGGCAGACTTGCTATTATACTGAACTTCTGCTGCTTTGAGAGTTACTGCTGCTTTTGGACACTAAAGTAGGCAAGGATCCAAAAAGAGCTTATTTCCCACTAAGCTTGGAAGGGTGCTCTGCCTTGTCACATTAGATTTAAACTTGTCCACAGTGATGCACACCTCTGTGACCTGCAGGTAAGATTACATGCAGCACCCATGAATTAAATCACCATGCAAAAATAAGTGTTCCAGCTAGTTCAGAGTTCACAAAGAGCATGTCACAGTGGGGCTGTGCTCTCTGTGCATGTTCCTCACAAAGAGAGGAAGACTTGTCCCCATCAGGGCCTTCTTAACACCATGTTCTCCTTTTTAAGTGGCTGCATCCTTCTGAGAATATTAAAGCTCACTGAAGCACCAGGATGATTTGTTCAAGAGGCGTGTATATATATTTAGGATGTGGGTGTTTCAAAGACTATCTGAGGAGACTTGTTGGAGAAGTGATCTGGGTAGCAGTGACTCTCCTACAGAGCAGAATTCAAATATCACATCTTGGTCAGAGTGTTCCCTGGAATCACAGGGTCACACGATTGTTGTGACATCATTTAGTCCAACCTCCCTGATCAAGAATGCCTTCAAAATAATTTATTTTTAGGAATTTTCAGTTACTTGAAAAAAAAAAGAAAAATATTAGACAAGGCTTAGTGCATTACTAAAGATAAATTGGATGGATAGATAGATAGATAGATGGATGGATAGATAGATAGATAGATAGATAGATAGATAGATAGATAGATAGATAGATAGATAGATAAGTGAACAAGTTAAAGCAAGGCCAGCTACTTAGCCTGTCAAATTTGACCAGTCATGCATTATATTACCACGACATTCTGGCCAAATGCTCTAACCTGCTCATATTTTATTTTGGTTTCTCTTTTTATGATAGATGTTACTTGCTTCTTAGCTTTGCTTCAGATTATTTGCTTTTGTCAAGGTTGCAAGAGCATTAGTTTTCCCTACATACTCAAAGCATTGTCAAGACAAAATTTGACAGCATGAGTGCAGAGTGTCCAACACATCTGGGAACATTCAGATTTACACATAAACCCTACGAGGAACCTTCTGCCTGAAAGGAAAAAGTACAGAATCATTTGGGTTTATTTAGGACCATCTGTGAAACACAAGTGAGGTGGGCTGATACATCCCACACGCCTCAGACTCATTACATATGCTCCCTCCTAGGAATAAGTATGGCCCAGCTGAACTTGCAGACACCTGACAGAATAAGTCCGGATCTCAAGGAACTTTTAATTTGATGACAGAATTTCACATTAAAATAAGCATAGGATTGGATGGATTTTATTATTTTTTTTTTACTCTAAGTACTCAGTGCTGGATTTTTTTTTTAAGCCTACCATAAATTTTTATTTATTCATTTTTATTTTCATTTATTTGCTTTTGTGGTAGGTGTAGGGAGTATGGTTTTTGTTGCTATTTATTATTTACATGGAATTATGTTTATAAATCTACTGCAAAAATTATAATTGCCTCTATTCCTTAATTAAGGAGATGTGTTTTAAGACTAATGAGTGAGATTTATCCCATTATTAACAGCAAGCAAGTCTTTTTCTTTTCCTGAATCATGAAAAAACTGTCAGGCAGGTTTAAAACTAATTTTTCTGATGCTTGAAACTTTTCAGTACATGTAAGAGTGTTGCTGAGATTTAGAAAGTCTTATCAGTTATCTCTCTACACTAAAGCAGTCACTTCAGCTGTTCTTTTAAAGGTGGCAAAAAATGTAGAAAATGAAATAAGTTCTCTGTATATTCTGAACATCTCAACCACTGCTGCTGAGTAAACAATAGTTCAAATTTTCTATCAAAATGAATCAATTCCAGTTTTTATTAGAAATACCAACCACAGGAATCAAAGTAAAAGTCTATAACATTATTTGACTGGTAAATCATTTCAACTAAAAAAAACCAAAAAACCACAAAATCTGCTACTTGTCCTAGAAAATTAATTTTCTCTTTCAAAGTACATCTAGAGCTGATGCTTGCTAATGTTTATTTTCTACATCTTGGTAGAAATCTACACATCTATATGTGTTTTCTTTAAATAAGTTTTTTTTTTAATAGAAGGCATTTCTGGGTTACAAAACTCCTTCACATGAGGATCAATATTCCTTTCATGCCCATGGAATGTGTTTAAGCCTTAACAAGTCATTCTCATCATCAAAATCACATTTGATTTCAGGGAGTTCAAGAATAAACCTGATTACACCAAACACTCTCAGCTATTGGATCACTTCACCATACAAACGAAAAAATGAGAAATGTTTGAAATCACATAGGAGCTATAATCCCTTTTGCACACCTTTGTGGCTTTTCTTCTTTGGAATAGTTATATGACCCATCCCTTTATGCCAGCAGTAAGGACAGCCACACATAAACCACTGTATTCCTTGAAACTTCCCTGAGCCACGTCTGGAGCCCGGAGCTCAGCCTGTGCGCACAGCCTTGTCCCTGCTCAGAAACCAAAGGACACCACCACTGGGTTGATGTTGCAGAGTGCTTTTGCAGTTAAATAGAGAAATTAACTTTCGAGAGGTATTTTGATGTGATTAGACAAAAAAAAAGTGTAGTTAGATCATCCATAAGAGTTAAAATAAATATTTGCCAAAGTAATTCTGGGTGAAAATCTTAACGCACCTATACTGCCAACTGTTTCATTTGACTGCATTTGATTCAGACCTTTATTTAGTTAGAAGCAGCTTTAGACTTTTTTCATTCTTTATGACCTTTATTTATTCTGAAAATTGACTACTGATCAACATATTTTTTCTGTACTGAGAGCTATAACTCTGCAGGGCTCATATTTGAAGATGCTAAAGAGCTATATCCTGGGAAGCAGGAAGAAGGGTTTCCAATCAAGCTACATACTGAATGTTTTCAGTATAGCAGTTGATTTGGACATTGCCGAATATTTTGGTAGACAACTTCCTTGCATGTTTGTGGAGTAGAACAGTTTTATAAATAAAACTTTTTTTCTCTAGATATTTAAGCACAGATTTACAGCATAAGAAAATAAGGATTTTTTAAATATTATTGCATGTTTACAGAGAAGTGCTTTTTACCTGTACAAGAAACATACTTGAAAAAAGATAGTATGTATGGACTCAGTTAGCTTTATACCAAAATCTGTAGTTCTACTACCATATTGTTTTCACGTTATACCTCCTCACAGTAATTAACCCAGAAGTCACTGGAGAAAGTTTCCTCTGGCAAGTTACTACAAGAAATATTTGAGGGGTTTGTTTGGATTTTTGGGTTTGGGGTTTTCTCTTTGTTCATTGTTTGTTTTTTAATTGTAAACCACTCACTTAACCTGAGGCTTTTCTGCAGAATTGTAAGAACTGCAATGAAACCTTCCCCATAAAGGTCATCCTGGATCTAGACAGGGTCTTTTCTACTACCACTCCACTTTCCCCTTTTTCCCTAATACAGCAGAGAAACACTTTTGGGAAGAGATATTCACACTATAAAGCACCAGAGTCTACTATTTATGGCACTGACCTGGATTAAGTCCTGGATCAGGCTGATACAAGAGAGACCTGAACCTGGCTTTCTCAGTTTTTAAGTGAATGTCCTAATTACAAGGCTGTAAGCTTTTCTGCAGTCAGAATTGCTCCTCTTTGTGGAGTGAAAAGGAATGATGGATCCCCATTATGGATTTTGAAATGCAAACCTTTTTATTTCCAATATTGAAAAGAAATTCTATTTTTCAGTCAATAGGAAAAAAACCCAAAATGAAACAAAATAACAACAGAAAAATATCCCAACTTCCAATATGACAGAAAAGTAGAGAAAAAAAATTACTTTTTTATGTTTCCTCCATAAAATTTTAATATAATTCATTAGATAGTTTTAAGTTCTTTTTGGCTTGCTTTGATGGTGTGTGTGTGTGGTGGTTTATTATTACAGTTCAGTATTTGAATCAAAGCCATTAAAATATCATCCCTTCTTGAACTCCCATTTCTTACAATAGATTGCCAGCATCTTGAAGGTGTAATATATCAGAAATAGAAATATTCAGCTGTTAAACTGAAAAGGAGGAAAAGAATGCAAAAAAACTTCACACTTATCCCGGAAAATGACAGAAAAATAAAGGGAGTCTGGACAATTTTNGGTTTGGTTGGTTGGCTGGCTTGGTTTTGGTTTGATTTGGAATTTTTTAATGAACAAAAGAAAACTATCAGAAATTGAGTTTGCATTTAGGGTGTGCGAGGGGGATTGCTCTGTCTCCTTTCCCCACCCCTGTTTGTAACCAAACACATGGTCTTTGATATTAACCTTCTAATATTTCATTAGCACATAGTCTGTAATACTGGTATAGAACGATACAAAATTGCAGCCCGAAGTGAATTCCTAATTT
>VYXC01010735.1:142812-208150 GCA_013397175.1 Platysteira castanea | reverse complement strand
ATATCAGAAATAGAAATATTCAGCTGTTAAACTGAAAAGGAGGAAAAGAATGCAAAAAAACTTCACACTTATCCCGGAAAATGACAGAAAAATAAAGGGAGTCTGGACAATTTTAAACACCTCTGCCTTTTCTTTGGCAGATACCATGCTCATTTAACTTTCTAAAAATGTGATTATAAAGGCTTGGGGCAGAAATATTTTGCTACTTAAAACTTAGCCATGTATTTGACTTTGGTGAGTCCATCTTCTTACCTGCTTTTCTAGCCAGGAACTGCATTTATCTCTTACCATGTGAAAAATCTTTACACCTGCTTNCAAATTGCAGCCCGAAGTGAATTACTAATTTTAAGTGAAATTTGCTTAATCTTTTGTTCAAAAGTTCTTTTGAACAAGGAGGAATTTGTTTTTATGGAGATCTGTTTTTATGAGGACCAAGTTTTCTGCTGGGAGCAATATCAGCTCAGGGCTTGCTAGTATTCCTTGGACCGATGAGTATAGACAGCATTCCTTTCTGTCACTCATGTATGGGCATGTATGAGTCAGCCATTCAACATGTTTTATAAAGAGTAACTGCAGCCTTAAGAGAAAAAAAGGTCTCTTGTGGCACTGAAAGCAATAGCTTTCACCAGGAAATTGAGCAATACAGGTCTTATTCTTATGTCTCATCCTAGGCTCTTACTCATTTCACCAGTGACCCAACTATTTTCCATGTTTTCTCTGTTGCCAGATGCAGAGTCTGACATCAATTGAAAAAAAAAGCAAAACAAAACAAAAAACAAAGCAAACAGAAAACCATAGTTTTTCCTTGCCATGAAATTAATCGTGCTAAAATTCCTTCCTGTAAGTTTCTGTTCTGTGGTTCTTAAAATTTCTTATGTTTAGATATGAAGATAACCAATTTACACAGACAATGCAGAAGAATTACTATATGAGTTTTCTGTATGTTTATATACTACTTCTACAATTCTATTACTTGATATTCCATTACTTAGATTGTAAACCTGGGTGACCAGAGGTAAGTCTCATGAAATATAAATTTATGGTGGAAGTAAGAAAAATCACCCAGCCAGACCCTAGTAATATATAGGATATTAATTTAGATCATGTTTTAAGTGATGTTCATAATTTATTTTTATTAAGTATTAAATGTTAGGTTGGTAAAAAATGAATACAGATAGGACTTCAACATCTATGGAGGCTAATCAAAAGCTTCACATTTACCTTCATCCTAACTGATATATTTTGAAATAAATGTTTCCTACATCTTCAATTGTATGTTTTTCCCATCTTCCTCCTGCACCCCAGAATAGGACAACTGTATGGTAGAAAATATATGCTAATGGTGCATTGGGTCAGCATTATTGGTGGAATAGTTTCCTTAACTGTTTTTATATTTGCTTGAATATTGACTTGCCTTTGCAAAAGTGTTTCCCTGATCGCTGCTCTTAGAATTTGTTTAGCATTCCCTAGCACAAGTGCTTGTGCTCACAAAGCATTTTTAACTAAGAATTTTGCTGATCTCTTTTTAGTCATGCAAAAAAATATTGCAACAAAGTCTAAAAAAAAATAGAGATTAGAAACTAGGTAACATTTTAAGATAATTGGACTTTAATTGCAAAATTACCAAGCAACTCTTGCAAATTAAGTCACATATCACATATAACTGTAGAGTGAATTAATTTGTCATGATTAATGACAGTGAAAACCACATGAATTAATGACTGACCACCTACTTTAGAATGTTTTCAAACTACAGCAATATCATTGTGCCTATTGACTAGTTCTGAATTACACTTAAACTTCTCAAGAAGAGTAGGCTCATTAACAAATGACTGAAAGCCAAATGAATTAGATATTAAGTGTCTGGCCAAATGAGAAGCAAGTCAATTTATTGAGAAAGGTCACTTTAAAAAGTCAGTTACTGCTTTCAGACCTCACCAACAGCTTATACATCATAGATGTCCTGCTAAGATGTTGTATTAAACAGTTTACATGCAGGATATTCCTTTATTAGAGCTGGATGAATGCTTTCCTTTCCAGATGAGAAGGTCTGCTGCTCAGCTCATTTCACTGCTCCTGATGTGGCCAGGAAACTTGTTGATTCTACCATCACTGAGTCTGCTTGAAGAACTTGTAAGAGCTGAGCTGTCTGCACAGAGGTACTACAGAACGGTGTGACTTAGCACTCAGAAGTAACAGGGAAAGTATAGCAGAGAAAAAGACACTGTCTGGGTCAGACTTAAAGTACTGGTAGAAGGGGCTTCTACACAAGTTGATTTGTCCTGTATTTTGGGTCAAGGGTTTCAGAGCAAGCAAAGATGTCTTTGCCTTATTCAGCTCCTCTTGTTAGCTCAAATTCCTCCCTAAACACACTAAACATTAAGGTAAAATAGCCTTCTTCATTTCCTGACTTTGAAAAAACCCCAAATAAACATATCAGCATCCATTTAACTTTTAGAAGGATTCATGAGCTTAGAAGGATGTTTTCTGTAACACAATATCTTAACCTATACTGGGTCAGAATTGAGAAATTAGTTAGTGAACTTCCAGATTTATTTCCAAATGCCAAACTTTCTTCATGTAACCTCTTAAGTTACATAGCAGGCCTCATCTTAACCACTGGATTATACTAACAGCTATTATAACTATTAATAGTTATTAGCAAAACTAATTATATTCTTAATCATAATATTATTTATTATATTATAATATTATTAATTATAACTGTTAATAGTTATTAGCAAAACAGAGACTCAGAAGAGAAGACAGTGTTAACTAGCTTGAAGACATCATAAGGTGGGAAAGCATCACAAGAGCATGTTTGGTTCAGTACAAAAAGGTTTATAAAAGATACCAGCACACCCTATTTCAAATCTCTGAATTTACTCGGTCAAAGAACAGGCTTTTAAATTTTGATCCTTAATCAGTTTAAATGACTCTCAGAGAAAGCTGTAGACTAGTCTTTGAATCTTTCACCTCTACATGTGCACTTTTTCTGAGAGCAGGTGAATAAAATCTCCATTAAAATAAATTTTAAAAAATATTTGCAACAAAAAATATATTTGGATTGAAGGAAAATTTATACAGGACTATTTATCTTATTGGGGTGAAGCAGTTACTTGGGTGAGTTGTTTTTATATTAGCAGGAGCTGCCTCCACTCACTTAATGAATCTTAAAACAAGCCCTGAGGATATTTTTGTTGTTAAGTAAAGATACGTCCAGATGTTGTCGAACAAGACAACTTATCCCTATTAGAACTAGATTAATGCCATGCCAGTGAGAACTAGATGAATATCTTGTCTTCAGTGGTGAAGCTTCTGAGCTCTGCCTGAATAGCCAGAGAATTGAAGAACAAAACCTGGTTTCTGTCAAGTTAATTGTCATGGCAAGTTGACCATTAGAGCTTATAGAAGGATAATCCAACATATTTGTTTCCAACATATCATTTTCTTGTTTTTGCTTTCCTCTCCCCAACCTGTAAGTGGTTGCTACTGCCCCTTTTTCTGATTATCATCTCTCACAGATTTACAGTACATATTCACGTTTGGAATGTTTAAAGTTCTGCGGAAACTATGTACAAGGGACTTCCTCCTCAGTTTAGATTGAAATACATGGAAATATCTGTACAAGATGCAGAATATTTCTGAAAAGAAAGGGAAACTTGAATTTCCTTCCACAAGAACCCATCATCCTTTATCACAGTGGCAGATTTTCTGTGCTGTTCCAGGCAGTAGCGCCAGTCTATAATTAGTTACTTCCTTGCAGCTGCAGCAATGGATGTACATGTACTTTTTGCATGCAGATGTAGGGAGATGTCTCGGTCAGCATCAGGCTTTCCCTTCCAGCACTGCATTCTCCAGCAGGAGGAAGGGTCACGCTTATCATGTAGGTAAACAACAGAGAGAGTTGTCTTCCGTGACAGACACAGACTTGGACATCTGCTCCTTCCCATTAATCAGTCATGGGGGCTGAAAGGGAAGTTTGTGACAGGCCAGTGCAAGTTGATGATTGAGGAATGTGAAAGTGAGTTCTGCAGCCTGAAATATGCTGACTGTTTCAGAGGGAGAGAAAAATAGACCAAAATATTTGATAGATGAGGAAAAATAAAATACAGGAATGTGTTCAAATATTAACAGTTTCAAGGGTTTTCAGCAACTTCTAATAGCTCTGTTTGGATATAAGTCTGAAGGCAAACACCAGTGTTGCTTATGGAAGAGTTTTGAAATTCTTCCCACCAGTTTACAATGTGTAGTTCCTCAGTCATATCCAGCTCACTTCCCTTACTTGCTGAAGTTTCTCACAGTTATTTTGTTATAGTACATTGTGGCATATGAATTTGGCATAATTGGAAGGGGAGTATGGTAACATATCAGCTCCTAGGAGCCCTCAGATAGCAAAGCTTATGATGGCTATGAAGTTCTCTCCTTTCCGGGACTGTCCATTGGCTTATTTGAACACACAAGGGGTTATAGACATTTACATCATCTTCAGGTGGAATCTGTTCACCTGAAGTGCTTTCTGGAAAAAGGCTACTATTTTTTAATCCACTGCTGCAAAAGGTATAATAAATGGATGACTCCATGGGAAGTGTTGTATAATTTACTGCTCTTTATTAACTGATAGATGTAGGAGTGGTGGTATTTGATTTGAAGTTTTCTGGTTTGTCTTCATCACAGCATACATTGGGGTGTTGTGATAGACTGGTTTCTAATGGCATTCCAGTGAAGCCTACTAAATTTAATGTCCTGAGTAGCTTGTGAGGGTTCTCTTATTTACGGCCGCCTTCCCACCATGAGTAGGTGGAATGTTGTTTCTTAATTTGGCTGATGTTACGATACAGTCTGAAGTGCTACTTCTGTAGTACTTATGCTGTTATTTTTCAGGAAGCGCATAAAAGGAAATTGTATTTGACTGAAAAACCTGAGACCTACAGATACTTAGGGTTCCCATTGTGCAACTGTTTGCTCAACCTTGTTTCTGGGCAAAAATCCCTATACATCTTGTTTATGAAGCCAGGAACTTATTGTTAGTATAACTGAACAGAAATCTCAATAGTCTGATCATAGTACTGTTTGTTTGTTTTCACTGTGAACCATTTTTATGTTTTATAAAACATTTTCACACCTTTGCTATTTCTTCATTGGGTTGCAACTCCATGTTACATATAAATGTACCACATGCCTTTCAAATATGTTAAACACTACTTCTTTGCTCTCTTTGTTCCCCCTAAAATCAGACTTGTGCACCTCCAGGTGTGCATTTGTTTATCTGGCCGTTGGTAAGCCTGTGCCCCATCTCTTATAATACTATGCTGTGGCAGCCCAGAATATTCCTCAGACCATCCAAAGGGGTCTGGAGTCGTGCCAGACAGTTTGGAACTCGAGACTGAAGCACAGAACTCTATGCTTGAGCCGTGTCATCGGAGAACGCTGCCCACATTGAGAGATGAAATGCAAAATAGAAAGAGAGTGTGTAATTAGCTTATCTTATCACTGGGTAAATATAGGTTTTAGATTTATGGAGGTATGAGGGAAAAAAGTTAACATGGAGGGCAAAGGGCGGTGCCCCTTCCCCTTCCTCTTTGTGCTCTCCCCTCCATCTTCTGCTGTGACGATGGTGATGGTTATTGGTGAAGGTAGCACTGTCATGTTAAGAAAAGGTAGCAATTAATTGGGAAAATTGATTAAACAATTATACGTTGTAGAACTTGGTTGGTTTTCCTGAAAGAGATAAAAAGGTAAAGACGGCCTTCTCAGTCGTCATTCCTGTTGTGAATTTAGGTGGAGCGGGTCACGCTGTCCCTGCTCCAGACTCTGAGAGATAAGAAACAATAAACAACTTGAACACGAATGCGCAGGAGTGTCCAGTCTCTTGGCTCGGGCTTGGGACTTTTTAAGATCAAGAAACAGCCATAAAAAACTCAAAAAGAAAAATAATACTATGCCATTTCTATAGGATAGAAGACTATCCTATATAGTCGTCTGCATTTTCTGCATAGCTTTCTAAGCCACCACTTCTCAAAGCCTCTCCTATCTTATGCAGCTCACATTAACCAATATCGCTTCATTTCACTAGTCCTAGGTATCTTTTTCTACACACAGTAACTGTTTCATTCTTATAACTGCATAAAACAGTAGTTGGACCATATAAAAATAAACAGAAGTAAAAGAAAAAAAAGGTAAAAAAAGGTCAAAAAAAAAGTAAAAAGTTAAAATAGTAACTTATGTTAGAGCTCAGCAAGATGAAAACAAAATGCAGACAGGTTGAGACAACTGCAGAGAGTTAGCCTGACAGCTTTGGTTCTGAGGCCCTTTAAACTCAATACGTTCAGCTTTAAGTTTTTATTACACATAGAATTTGGGAATATACAGATGTTACCTTTCTGTGCTTTTCTTTCTATGTTGAGGGCATTGTAATTTACACTGTCCTATGTTCCTGTCTGGAGTTGAATGCTACTAGAAAAACAGCAAAACAGAAGGGATGACATTTATTCACCCTTTTACAAAATCTGCATTTGGAATGGAGGGAGGGATATATCCATGCCGAAACCAAAACTCTTTCAGAGCCTGGCTCTGCACAAACCACAACATAAATATGTGGATGGAAAACAAATCTCAAAGAACTGCTACTTAAGTAACCTTTCTGTATGCTGTTGCTCTAAAGGAGTCTACCAAGAATTTAACCACGTACTCACTTTTCATCATAATAAGCTCCCTGTTGGCAGAGACAGGAAGTTACTCTGCCCAAAATAACCTTAGGCAAGGAAGCTGCATTCTTTTTACCCAGTAAACAAGCTGGGGTTTGTATATTGCTGCTAGACAAGTGTTAAAATAAACCTAAGCCAAGTATAGAAGGCTCCTTGCAGGCACAAGTAAGATAACAAGAGGGCCTATTAACACATGTAAAGTCCCAAACACAAATCCCATTTTTTAATCTTTAACATAATATTTAAGGAAATGCCAATTGCTATAGTTTTACTAACTGCATTTGTAAGATTTCTGTAGGTAGTAGGAAAAATATTTCCCATATTTCAGAAGGTTTCTCCACAGCATACTTCTGTACCCCACTCTCTCTTACCCCTGGCTCAGAATTCAGCAGACTTCAGAAAAGGGATCTCTTTTTTTTTATATTAAAGTTTCATCTATATTAGGAAGCATTTGGCAAAACAGAAATGGACCACTAATCAAAGTAGCTGGCACTGTAATTCTTGCACTTTCCGTGTACGAAATTTGGGGACTTACTCCAGCCAAGAATTAGTTTGCCCCTGACAACACATGATTGAAGCCGTCTAAAGTACTCTTTTGTTCAGCCTCTGTCCTCATTAGCTATGGGATAGCATTTGGTGCATGCTTGGAGCAGAGCTCACATTTCAGCTTTCTCCCAAAGAGGCCTGGTTATCCTGAACAAAAAACCAGTCTATGGACTGAGCCACCACATGGTAAGTGGAGACAATCACTCTGAAACACATCCCTGTACCAAACATAGCTTCAGCCAGAAATCCTCTGCATTGTAGAAGATAAGAAAGCCTAGACTTTAAAGCAGAATCAAATGCTTGTTTCACCATCCTCGTGTTTGGTCACCTGAACTTTTTTTTTAAGGTGCTGTCAGGAAGAGAGACGTTTGTGCTCTCTGCAGCTCCCCAGGCAGCATCCTGTACTGACACAGAGCACTTCGGCTGCCTCAACTTTCAGTTCAAGAAAACTTCACCTGCTACGAGCTTACTGCTTCCTAACAGCTCATTTGTCAGGAAAAGCTCATGCTCAGCTTATTAGCAGCCCATTTTTACGGTCATTATCCATGCTTCCCCAACATCTGGCTAAGTGTTGTATTCCAGATTGTGGCTGTTCTGGGAAGTAGTTTTAGCGACTTAAAAGGCTGTTTAAGTCATGCTTATAATCCTTCCTCTGTCTCTTATCTGTGGGGTGATTCTGGGGAAGAGGTTGTCTCACTTCTACCTTTTGCATGCCCTTAATCGACCCTGAACTACTCTGAGTAAGGACCATAATTTTATTTGTTCCCATGGCCTAAGTGGGTAGTCAACCTCAGATGAAAATTATTTTTTGGTGAGAATTACCTAGCAATATAGTTGTCCTATTGTCTCTGCATAAGTGGTTTTGTAGTGCCTTAGATGATCTTGTAATGAGCTGGAAAGGTTTTATTCGTCAATGTGTGTTCTTCATGCATGCCACGGCTAGCAAATAACTTTCTCATGTAGAAAATATTCTGCAGAATTAGGACCATGTTCGAAATTTAATTTTTGATAAAAACTACCAGAACGCCTGAATATCAATTCTACATCATTGATTTTTGCATATATGTTGCAGTGGGGTTAGCCTGCAACCTTCCCTGAAAAACAGCTTTGGCCCGTGGAAAGAATCAGGAACAATAATCTTGATAGATGTTCATAAATGCTCTTTATTTTCTCACAGCCTCATGGCTGGGCCCGGCACGGACTGACTACAACAACTCCCCAAAATCATGTAAACACCCCCTTAAGTACAGGATTCACTGGGTGGTGCTACATTTGAAAAGACCAATGAGGAACAGGATTTAGACACAATAGCATCAGGGAGCTTGGAAATCCCGTGTAACCCAACCCTGCTTCCACTCCCAAGGCCCATCCCCTCCAGGGGCACCTCCACATATGTATTTTAAAGGAAAAGAGATAAAAACATTGTTTAAATTTTGAACAATTTCTTTTTCTTCCCAGGAAAAGACTATCTTAATTTTCCAAATTCTGTGAATATGTAGTCTTTCTCATTTCTATTTCCTACAATTTAACCTGCGCTTTGTTTTCATTTAAAGCTTTTCTTCTCCTTTTAATAAAGGAGATGCAGTGCTCAGTTATGCAGGTAGCAAAATACCCATCTGCTTGTTAGGATTTCCAAACTGCCCAATAATGCTTTGTCATTTCCCACCCATCAGTTCTTGGAAATGGTGCTCCTCCAAATGACAGTGCAGCAGAAAAAATGTGACTGAAGTCACTCGACTCAGTGAACATATCAGAGTCTACCAGCAAGATGCATCTGAACAGTCCAAACACTAAACAACTGCCAATTGAGACACTGATTGGCACAGCTAGCAATGATTTCTGGCCAACTTGCTTTCTGACAGCCACAAACTAGCTTTCCTCTCTTGATTCTCTCGCCTTTCTTGTCGTCTTGCTTACTGAACTTTGGGTTGTACATAACAGCTGACAGGTGTTCTCCCACGGGGGATACAAATGCCCTGGTTCAGTCATTATCTGACAGTTTTCAGGCTGTCCCACACCAAGCGAGTGATAGATGGGCTATAAGACAAGCAGGCAAATAGTTACACTGGACACAATTTCAGGCTTTTCTAGAGGGGAAGAAACAGTCAATCTTACAATTGCACTCTGCCTGACACTACCCAACAATTTGCAAAGTGCATTCAGAGTGTTCAGACAAGGAATAGGGTTGGCTGACAAAAGCTGAGCAGAAAAGGCTAAATGTCACACTCTTTGTGGCAGCTCTGTAAGATCCTGGCAGATGAAGTAAAGTCTGGAAGGCAGAATGACGAGTGATGGAAGCCAGGAAGCACGATGGTGGCAGTGCTGCAAAGGGTTATTTTTAAAAACTTTTATACTAGTTTGAATCAGTTCTCCTTTTAAAATCAGCCATTAAATTAATTGCTATTATTAACATTTTTGAATTTTATTAAAAGCCTTAAGAACTTTTGAAATTTTTACAGAATAGGACCTGTACAGTTGGTTCTCTCTACTGAAGATTTTCAGCTTTTTTAAAATAAGGAAAGATGATTTCAAGAGCAGTTCAATATACAGAGAAATGTGAGTTCATGAGTGGGCCACATTTTATAGAACCATGCAGGAAAATGCACAGGAGATGTGATATATTTACAAGTCTTAAAGCACGATCTCCCACAGCATACTTATTTATATCCAAAATGGTGACATCTGCAAAAATGAAATACAAAGTGGGTGGAAAATTGTCTAAATTACCAGGCTCAAAAGATGGTGAACAGTGGTACAAAGTCCAACTGGTGCTAGGTTACTACTGATGTATCTCAGGAATCCATAGGGTTCATTCTTTCAGTTTTGACCCAGACGGAGTGCAGTGTCCTCTCGGCAAGTTTGCAGGTGGCACAACACTGCTGATCTGGGGTGGCTGATTCACTACAGGCCAGGGTTGATATTCTGATGGAGCTGGACATCACAGAGCAGTGCTTTGGCAGAAGCCTCATGACTGAACAAGGCACCAAGCAGTCTAAATGCTTTTATGTTACTTTACAATGTAGATTGTTGGGCTCATTTTCAGAAGCCTTAAGCAGATTTGTCGATGCCCATACCAACCACTCTAGTGATAGAAACACAAGTACCCTTTCTTTCTTTTTTTGTTTTCAGGTTGTAATTTTTATCTACACTCCTATAAGCTTTTGCTGCAGTATTATCTTCAAACATTTTAATATCATTTATAGACCTGTTCTTTAAGTTGAAAGACTGCTCATATTAAGCATCAGAAAAAGGGAAGAAGCAAAAAATACAATTAGAAATTAACACTTGTAGGACTAATAATTTAGAGATTTGCTCCCTATAAGAATAAACCTTACTCATTATAACAATCCCATGAACTTCAGTGACTTTCAGTAGGAGTGGAAGATGGTAGTATTAAATCCTGAAAAGTTGGTATAATCCTATAATTTGAAATAAGACACAACTTGAAGAATTTAAAATTGGTAGTCTGGTTTCTAGGATGCAGAACAGAAATACTTCACCTAAAACAGGATGAATACTTAATACCTCACTTTTGAAGTTTGAGACAAGAGTGAGGAATTCCACTGGTTATCATTCCTCCCTGAATAACTCTGCAGTTAGAATTTAAAATTTCTGAGAAGGCATAGCCTTACCTATTAATTAGGTTTTGTAAGATGTGGGGGTTTTTAAAATTTAGCTATGTTTTTATCTCTTTCATTATTTTATTATGGATTAACTAAATCTCTTTAAACTCCTACAGAGCTTAAATTCTATATACAGATAATGAAAGTTTATTATAATGCTAAATATTATCATGGATGCATCCAACTAAAGATAGAAGTGGTCTGAATTTCTAAATTACTGGTTTGTTCCTAATTTTTAGATTACAGATAGCCTAATCCAATCTGAACAAGGTACTTTGCAGGCCAGTTTTCATATTATTATACTGGTTTCTCATCATTAATGCAGAGTGACAGGCTAATAGAAATATAGAGTCAAATCTAATATAATAATATATGTTTAAAAACACTGCTAGGAATTTTAAATACATGTTCAATCAGCTCCAAACACCACCATGCTGAATGTGCTTCCTGAAGATCTCTCCCTATATATATATAGATATTTTGACCAATAGTAAACCATGTCAGGTCAGTTGGTGCTGAAAGTGAATTTATCCACTTCAGGAAGGAGAGGAAGGGTGAGAGCTATTTAAAAAGTAAGCTTTGAATATCTTAGTTCAGAATTTTATTTTAACCTAAAATTCATACATTTCTGAGTTGGCTCAAGTTCTCTTTAGCATCTGGCATTTTACACCATAAACTGATGGATAAATGAATAAAGTCACAGCATTCTAGACTACCTATATGAAAATTGTTCAGAAGATGTTGAGAGAATTTTAAAAGACTCAGCTCTTATTAACTTAACAGTTCCAATTAGAAATAATATTGAATTAAGAAATTGGGTATTCTGAAGCTCAAGAAAGAGGCAAATCTTGTGTTGGTAGTTATTAAATAACAGAATTCTGAAGGAAATTTAAATGTTACATATACTAAAACAATAGTTGAATTTAAAATCTAATCTCAGCTGAAAGTGGACAACGTATATAGGTTAATGAATGATCTTGTCAAAAGTAAATATATTTATTGTAATTCCCACTTATCTCAGGACAAGTAAGAAAGGTACATTTATTACAACAATATTAGTAAACAAAATGACGTTTGAGCCATAATGTCTAAATATTTTTCAATTTCATGACCTAAAGTTCACAGAAAAAAGTGATCTTAACAAAAACTTGATTTTACACATATTTCTGCATGTTTTACCTTCTCTTTTTAGTTTGAACATAGTAGTTGTTTTTAGTTTATGGTCAAGAAGATGGAGTATGTGAAAAAGATGTAGGAGGGTGACAGGATTCTATAATGTTAATGGCTTAGAATGGCAAATTCACCCTTCTCGTAGCAGGCTTTAAATGGTTATGGTATTGCAAATAATCTGTTAGTATTTAATTAATTAGTGATATTTAATTTGGGCTATAAAGAAGATAAATTGTGCATTTCTCTTTATCAGTCAATAGGACTTGAAGTCATTATATGGTTTGAGTTCAAATTTTTTAATCAATGTGTGTAGTAAAAATTAGACATCTTCCGTATGAGCGTCTTTGATCTTTGTGAGGCTTCCAAATAGGTTATGGCACTTGCAGAACTTTAGATAGTGCTGTCCTCTGATCAGTCTTGTTTCCCTTAAAACTGCTTCCCTCTTTCAACTCCTGGCCTTGTTCTCAGTACCTGGGCTGCTGTTGTCTTCCCTCTCCTGGGTAGAGGGACCAAAGAAAAAACTGCTGCAGCTTCAGGTCTATGCGTTTGGAGTCCAGTCTTTCTTCACCATCTTTGGTACTCTTCATTCTTCATGGAAGTTTCTGTAGTTTCATCCTATCTCAGTAATTCATATCTCAGTGACTGATTGTGCTGCCACCCTCATTATAACTATTTTAATCAGTTTAGAGCTGTCATTTAAAAAACAGCATGCCAATTAACGCTCAGTATTCTAAAAATTTTGTTCTAGGAAAACATTATTTTAGATGTATGTGTTATAAACATATTTCTTTCAGAAGGGAGGAATTTCTGTTATTTCAGTGCACAGAAAACCATTGCAATGGGAGTAGATGTTGTTCGTGATTTTGTACCATCAAAATGAAAAGACTTAGCTAGGAAAACAACATTCTGAAATCAGTTTAACCGGTAGTGATGCCTTTATTAGAACATTTGTTTTATATGCTGCTTTGCCTTATGATGCAGTGTATTTTACNNAAAAAAAAAAAAAGAAAAATAAAAGCTGCATCTCTGTTTTATACTGAAAAAGAGAAAGCACACTGTCATTTGTCTTTTACCTTTAGTCAGTCTGCTTAGTAGGTCACAGTCTAATTAGCATTATTTCAATGTGCCATCCCTTGGGCAACAGTCACTGAATTATAAAATAAAATAAAAAAATAAAATTAAAAAAAAAAAAATAAGGGTTTCACCTTTTAAGCCTTGATCAAAGGATGAAGGGGTTCTACTGTTTCTTCTAAATTATATCGTGCTTATTCACAAATGTTCCAGTTAAGGAAAAAAAAATGAGAAGGTTGGTGTTTTATTGGTTTGTGTTTCATTTGGGGTTTTTTTTTCCCATTTATTATTTGTTTGCCTGGTGAGTTGGTTTGGCTTTGGTTTTTTTGTTGCTCAGGTTTTTTTTAATAAGCATATATGCCATTTTCTTTTGCAAGGAAAAAGGAGAATAAAAAATTCTGATGACCTGCTGAGACTATAGATCTCATAGGTAGTGCTAAGTAAAACAGGTAGTGCTAAGTGCGCTTCTAGGTAGGGCTAAGTAAAACATAAAATATTGCAAAACACGACAAATTTACCACCACTCTCACAAGGTCCGTGAGAGGAACAAGGGTTATATAAAGATGTCACATTGCTGTTCTTGGTTTTAGAATGACATATCTAGTACAAAATCAGTGTAGAAGAATGAGGGTTTGGGTGATGTCTGTAAGAAGTGCAGTGTACAACTCACATGCCAAATTTGAAAGTGAAGGGGAAGTTTAGAAAGGCCTCTCCTTGCAACATACACATATCAGAACTGCTGAATATCTTCCTGAAAAAGAAATGATTAGTTAAAATGTTCAACCCTAAGTTATTTTGCCTGTTCATGGGTCCTTTTTCTTTTCTTTCTTTCTTTCTTTTTTTTTTTTCATCAAGAAGGCCAGGTTACCCTTCTAAGAAAAAGACATAGTATTGGATAATATATCTTGTCCATCTGGATGTAAAACCACACATAAGCAAGGGACCCTGCAAACCATTTCAGGTGCGCTGAAGCATAAACACAAAACACATTAACTGCAGGAAAAGTATAAGGAAAGATTGACAGCCCTGCAATGTCACTGTCCTTATGGTGAATATAGACATTCTACTTCGAAAAATATGAAAATAGTAGATTCTTGCATTCCTGTTTTATTCACTCTTCACTTTTTTTTGTCTTTAGAAAGCAGCAGATAAAGACAGTGTTGGTGAGAGGTAAGAAGTTATATGACATCGGGGTCAGTGGGGGAAGTCACAGGCTGAGGTGTGCAGACCCTCCACAAAGACACGAGATGCAAGGCAGCTGGTAAATTACAGATGTGACAACCACCCACCACAAACTTCACAAATTACCCCGTTCCAGTGAATAATCCTTTGATATCTAAGCTAGCTATTCTTTACACAAATGCAAGGACTAAGGATTTCTTGGTGGACAGAGGTGGCAAGAGCCATCTCAACCCAACATCTGGTGACAGGTAGATCCCTGCTTAGCCTTTTCTTAAGAGAAGGTTCCAGACAGACATCATCTGAAAGAATCTGGGCAAAAAACTTTTCAAAAGTTTGGCTGAATGTGGCTCTATTGCCACTGAAAAGGAAAACAAGATTCCTGAGTCACCACCTTGAGGGAAGAAATGGTCTTAAGCACACTATCTTCCTGTCTACCCTGTGCATGCTCTGACAGGAACAACAGGGCATGTGAGGCGGATTCTTCTTTGAGAACATAACTGACAGCTTTGAAAGTCATATTCACACTGAGTAGAAGGAATTTCAAGGTGGTTTTGTACAACATATATATTTGGGGATATGTTTGTACCAAAATACCATTTCAAGTAGATCTTGCTGCAGTGAGGGAACAGGCCTTTGAGAGTGCTCTGTCACACAGGAGCCCTGCCAGTCCCCTGTTCTCTTGTAGCTGAAACCTGTACCCATCACACAAAATGGATGTTCAAATAGTGTCACAGTGAAGTTTGCAGTATCAGCCAAAGGCAAAATGTCCATGTCTATAAAAAGCAGGTTTCATCATCTAGTAAGAGAGGCTAATCTTTCCCTCTTCGACAGAAAGCTAGAAGTCATGAAGAATTCCTTGGAGAAAAGGGAAGTCTAAAATATTTGAAAATACATAGAGAATCTTGAAATCTCAGAGGGAGTTCTGTAGTAAACCTCAGTAAAATCAGTTTTTAAAACTCTAGTTATTTCCATAAAAGAAAAACACTTTGAATGTATGTGTCAAGGGCTTTTGAGTTTTAATATAAAATTAAAAAATAGGAAATGAAAGAGGAGAAGGGAATAATTCATCAGCAGCCATGATTATATTTAGTCTATGGTGCTAATTTGTTTCTTAATTCTGTCTTGAAGTTACTTGAATGAACCATGCAAGGTAAAATGGGAGGAAACTAGGACGAATATCCAGAATTCTTTTTCCAAAACTGAAGGACTGCTGGGCTATGGTACATGTTTTTGTCTGTCATAAGAGATATTTCCTCATGACTATATCTTTTGTCTCTGTGGCTCCTCTCCTGGGCTTCAGAGGTGTGACAAATGTGAACGAGAACTCTCCAGCTTTTATATCTTCTTGTTTTCTTACCAGTTCCCAATCCATATGAATATCTAAAGTTCCCTAAGGGCTGGGGTCCATAAAGTCATCTTCCTCTTCCTTCCCTTATTCAGAATGAAGCTTTATCTATAGCCCTCCCCTGTGCTGGGGGCAGTGGCTGACTCCCATGAGCCACAGACTTCACTTTACTGGCTCTATACAGTCCTTGCATATGTTCCTCACATTGCTATAGGAGATAAAAATCAGCAGCAAAAGTAAGGTGAGAAGGAAATATAACATCTCCCCTATCTGGTAGCAGGATTTTTCAAGCCTTTAGTAAATGTAAGTATGTAGGGTCTTAATAACACGGAACATTTTAATGAACCTACTCATGGTAATGATGTTTGCATCCGTGCTGGAGACACATCCCATTTATAGAACATCTACTGAATTGTAATACAAAAATTCCAATAGAAAAAAAACCCGAAAAGCTTTATGCAAGATTGTTATTGGAATCATGTCTGTTTTGATAAGAGAGGGTCCAGTGGCCCTACTGTGATAATGTTACACTGCATGCTTATAATGTGAGTTTTAAAGAGATTAAAACAACCATGCATGCACGCTGTGTTTTGTAAAATATTAAAAAGTCACATATTTGCATATTATACAGCTGGTTGCAAAGCCATCAATCATCGTATTATCTGTACATTGAGGATGATAAATGGCTTTCATTCTAATGAGAGAATCTAATCACATGGAGAAATGAAGAGGGCATGCAGCATAAAAGCTTTAGATCCAAAAGCTATAGATTATTATTAATATTATACATTTGTCTCCAATTTGGAAACTCCTGCACTTCATTTGTACACATGCCTTTCTACAGTCATGATTTTGAGAGAAGGTCAGATAATTTTTTTTTATTCTTAATAAAATGACAACGAAAAAGCAGAAAAAGGTTAAAAATATTACAAAACTTGGAATCAGCTTATGTGAATTTCTCTGAATTACCTAAGACAGACCATTTATTTTCCATCCCTGATAATGTGGCAGCAGAAAAGGAGACAAAGTTAAAGAATAGGACAGTGGAAGCCTCCTACCTAGGTATTTTTGTAAACCACCACAGCTCTATAGCAAATGACTATGCACTATATTGCTTGCCTGCTAGATGAGAAAGTGAAGTACTTCTAAAAATGTTACAACTTATAAACTCTTTCATATAGCAGTAGTTATAACTAGATAATTATAGACATTAAAAGTAATGCCAGTTATTATGTTTAGATTTCTAACTTTTATGGCCGAGGGAGGGAGGTAAGATCACACAATACAAGATGAAGAAGAAAAAGGGCAATTTTCTAATGGGATGCAATGGGCAGAGACACTTGTGTGGGAATGAAGAGGAAGAAGGCAGAGTGACAGAGATGTTTGTACACTAAACAGCTGCACAAGTGAGCAACCAAGAAAAAACCCAAAAGAGTATTTAACAAAATATTTGTATTTCTACATCTATCTTTCAGAACTAATTTTATAAAAATGACTTTACATTGTTCCTCAATGTATTTAATGCTGTACTAAATTTTAAATTTAAAAAAACAAAGTAAACAGCCGTCATTCAATACAGGTGAAGTCATTTGATGTCTTAGATCCTGACCTGCAAAAAAAAAAAAATTACTTTCAGGAGAGAGGAAATTAAAAGATACATCAAATAAGCAGATGTTATCTGACCATTAATACAGATTGTCCTTTAAATTCGGGGAAAATATTTTTTAGGTATTTTTTCCATGCATGCCTGCATGTTTCAAAAGATATTTAGATTATAATCAATAAACAGAATTTGAATATCTCCTAATTTCTGTCACAACTTCCTCAAAAATTGTATATATTAGGTATAGGAGAACTGGATCCTCACATAGCTAAATATCTCCTTACAGAAGATATCCTTGTTCAACCATGTGTCTTTCTAATGTATTTCTTGCCTCTTCAGTTATAATACTGCAGCTGTGAAACACTTATTTGTATACTGATGCTTTGCTGATGTGTTACTGTCAAAGTATAAGATGTGGCAGTGTATCTACACTATTTCTCTTTCAACCACAAAGCTCAGCAATATTCAGTTCAGAGTTTTTATAAAAACACTCATTTCTGGTTTTTGGTAGTCCCAAATACAGTTTTACCTGACACATTTTAAAGGTTTTTGTGGTTCAGAGTCTTTATTAAAGTGTGTGGTTATTTTTCAAGTGTTACATGACACTTGAAAATAAGTACATCTAGAAGATTATAACCAGTGAATACCTACACCACAGAATTTATTCTAAAACAATATGCATTTTCTGATATGGAAGTTTGTGCAAGGATGAACTAGGAGAGAAGAGCTGCTATCCCAGGAAATAAGAAATATGTATTCAGTTGCTTTTTCTTTAGAGAAAAAAAACTGCATTTGTAATAAATCTTCCTAATTAAACAAAAGATCATTAAAAAAACATGGCATAGCTTCCTATTGTTAAAAAGCAAACTTGTACTACTACTCTTCAGATTTAAAAGCAAAGCACTTTTTTGGTTGACTTGAAACTAGTGAGGAGGCCAGGAAAGCAATAATGCATGTATAATTTACATCCTGTCTGCAAAAAGAAAATAAAAGAAAATTGCCCTGACCTTAAAATACATTTTTGTTTGCAGAGGACCTGCATAGGATTTCCCATGCGGCTTCTCCTAGGAAGAGTACAAAATTTAAACTGAAATTTAAAAACCTAAACAGCAAAAATTGCCAAAGAAAGACATTCTGTAAATCTGTTACTCTCAACTGAAGCAGAAGCTTCAGTCCTGAGGTTTCTTTATCTGGGATTTATCCCGTGTTTTATTACCTCTGATCACTTACACTGATTTTCAGTACTTGAATTAGCTTACAAAAGGGCTTAGGTGATGCCACCACACATTTTAGCAAGGGACCTTTTCATGGGACAGGTCTCTCCAAGTGCAGACAGAAGGTATGAAAAAGAATCTGTAACTGACAACAAATCTGGAGCATTAGAAGAGTTTCAATATAAACAACATCTGGGAATTTAGAATCAGATCTGAAACCTTTTCAGTTAAGTTGTGACTTTCTAATACAGCTTGGACAAAATATGCATGTTATTTAAGCCTGTAATGATCTCTGCTGAATTGTTCAGCATATCTCAAAAAGATATTTTTTTCAAAAGGAAAAAAAAAGAATAAAAAAAGACAAGAAACAATTTTATTTCAGCAGTTTGACCATGGCTGACTAACAATTGCTGGTTATAGAATAGGAAACTTTTTTTCCTTTGAAAGAGTAACAAAGAGCTCAGCTATACCAATGTACTATTACAATGCAATGAATACTTAAACTTGTTTGCATTGTCATTAAGAAATGTGCAACATTAACTAACATTCATTTCTCTGATGCAGTATTCAAATCCGAAATTATATTACCTTCAGTATACATCTATCCAAGGTTAACCAAAATAAATGCATTTTATAATACTTTATTATATACTTCATAAATACAGCCTTGCATAATGTGGATATGTATTTGAATGCAGTCAGCAGATTGACAGATATTTTAGCCATACCATAACCAAATTGCTGAAGGTTTGCATTAAACTTGATCTGTATATGAAACCTTGGATTTAGAGAGCACTAATTTTTATTTAATAATGAATTACTTAGTGCCTTCAAGATCTATTTTTTGTGCCTGTTTATTGCATGGCAATGTACATTAGCAGCAGAAATCAATTGGCAAAATGGAACAGAGTTTGACAGTAAAGACAATAAAATTACTGTGACCAAAACCACACATCTCCAGGATGTCACAGATACCAATTTAATCAAGACAGTGTGACACTGATAGGTCTTCACTGCAGGTAACACCGCAGAATTAAGACTTTTATCTTTTAGTTACTCCTACAACCCTTTTTATGTAAGTCTCCAGTCTATTTGACTGCAGATCCAAAACTACAGACTCTATCCAATGTATTTCATTCACACAGAAGTTATTAAAACTAGCTTTCCAAATAAGATTAAGTGTCTTTGTTTGGAACATGACCTTACATGAAGGTGTTTTTATTAACCTGAATATTTATATGTAGATGACACAGCTGAAAAAGTAAGCAAGAATAGTTATATATCTAGTTCCTGTATGTTAACATTCATTGCAGTAAGAGAGAGACAGCGAAAATTTTATCAGTCTCCCTGTGTTTGAAAACAATCTAAATTATTTTGGAGAAAAAAAAAGCCTGTTTGTAAAGAATAATAATGTTCACTTAGAACTCCACAATGAGTTGAAGGAGACTGTAAAAACAAAACCATTGCACTTACTTGCAGGGTCAAAACCAGGCAAATTCAGTTCTTGTGTGCTCAAGGCAATAACATCCTGATGATGAGACTGTGTTAACGAGTATGTGAAAGAACCCTCATGACCTTTCATTATTATTTTCTGAAGCTCTTGTACATTTCAGTGTACCAAGGATGCCATTATTTCCTCATTGATTTGGCTATGAGGTTGTAGTTCTTAGTAGAAAAGGTAATTTCTTTTAAAATGAGTATTTTATTTTAATCTATACTTTCCTGTTTCACAAAAGCAGTTAGTCCAATAATTCCAGATGAAATCTGTAACCGCTGTCAGTTCCTGTCACTTCAAAGTTTGGGCTTACTGAAAATAATTAAATGTTAGCACTTACGTTTAAGAGCCCGTCAGTGTACTGTTAAAGCACCTTCCAGTACAGCAGAAAGTACTTTGGTTAACTTGTGTTCCTTGTGGTCCCATTTTTGCAATCTTGCCTCAAAGGAAAACTGAATGTGCAAGCATGGTACCACGTGTTGAGAGCTGGTAGTTTCTTTATAAACATACTGCCATATTTTGCTATTACTGAAAACAAAACGTTTTTGTACTTGGAATAGAAATCCTTGAAATTTCTGATTACCCTGAGTCCTTATGGACATTTTCTCTGGCGAAGGAGAAACCTGTCTTTTACACAATTCAATCTTCGTTTTATAATAAAGAGCTTCAGTACCCAGCACTGAAAATTGGTCGAAAACTCCAAGTCCCTATGCTGATGTTATAGACAATCTTTCAGCTGCTCCAGTTCCAAGCTATTCAGTCCGAATGTGAGAATGACTCTCCTTGCCCCCAAAAGGAGAAGCCTTTCAAGATTACCTCTTTCGTTAACAGTGCTTCTCTATAAAGCGCATCACATCACTTTAAATTCAAAGATTATCAGATTAGGTATATTCATTAAATGTGAAACAGGGCTCAAAGACAGACAGGATGAAATGTTGTGTAAGTAATTTGGCTAAGTGATACACTGCCCGATTACAGCAATATCACATGTTCTTATTTGGTGCCTTGTTTACAAAAATCACTATGCAAGTTTGATTCCGCCTGTCCAGTTTTTAGCAGGTGAGAGATTTCTGGGACGGAGACTGGCTGTGCACCCTTATTTTTTCTACTAATTGCTGAAGTATATAGCTCCTTTCCCAAAAAAAAGGCAGAAGCAGACCACAATAGTAATTTGTTAGGGATTAGTAGGTCTCAGAGGGAATTCCAAACCATAGGAAAAGGAAAAGAAATGTTCCAGTTTAAATGCATTCCTCTAACTATTCTGTTCATGAATTTGGCCCTGGAAAGATTCTCAGAAGGTCCATTTCCCTACTTTGAGTCTGGTTCAGTACTTTTGGTTCATTCTTGACAGACATCTGGTTCAGGTCCTTTTCAAGTCCTTTTCTTTCTCTCTTTTCTCAACAACAGATATTTCAGTATTTCTGAGTATATCATGTTTTTTAAACTCTGTATTATTTTTATGTCCTTCTCCATGTTGTTTTCTTATAGCACTGGAAAACACAATGCTATCCTAATAGATGCCAGAGTACTGACTACTACAAATGAATATTATGTACAACCTTGCTAAAAAATTTTGTCTTCATATGTGAAATTTAAAGATACAATATGGAATGTACTTGGAAACTCCTTTTAAATGTGCTTCTTAACACAAGATAATGGGCCCTCTTTTCTAGACCGTGCTTTTGCTAAGACAGTTTGGACCAGATAGTCTTTGAGGTCCCTTCCACCCTGATATTCTATGATTCTACCAACCTCTCAAAATTAATATTATTGTCTAGAATTTACCTTCTTATGTGCAGATCCCACATGATCAGTGCTATCAGTGCAATATGAGTAGTTTACAACAGAAAATATCTGTTCCTTACAGATTACAACTAGTCTTTCCCAATGCTATCCTTAAGAGATAATTGTCGAAGAGCTTTATTTATGGTGCAGGTTGCAACTCAGCCACCTACATGGAATAATATATTACAAATTAGTTTAACTCTGACGAGTACCACGATAACAAAGAAAAAAACAATTCTCAGTGGTCAAAAGCACCTATGGATTAGTACTTGGAAATAGTGGATAGGCTGAAATACCAAGATTCACCAAAAGCAGACTTTAGCTTTAGCAAGCTCAGGCGCATTGCTGCTTCTTGTACTTTTCCTGTGATGATTATAGCTTCAAGATGACCTTTGCTGACTTTATTAGAGAAGCATTTACACTTAACCTAAGCCAGAAGGGCAGATAAAATACAGCCTGTTAAATGTGCAATAACGTATCTCAGCTAAGTCTGACGAAACCTATTGCTAGGTTGCCTCAGCCTGACCTCCTTTCTCATGAAGGTGTTTTTTGTGACTCATAAAGAGCTTTCACATTTAGGGTGTTTCAAAGCCACAACTCAGCAGGAGTCCAGTTAAATGCTCCTCAAACAGCTTTGTGAGGCCCATGGATACAACTTGAGAAATTGCAGGCTACTTCAGAAGAGCTATCAAACTAGGCTACCATTTAACCAGCTATCTTTCCTTCCAGAAAAACTCCACAGCCTTTCCTAGTTGTTCATATTCTTAGTATCCTTAGATAATTTGTTTTGCTCAGTATTGTGTTCATATGTACACTTGTGTTTCCAAGGAGATACTTCTTCTTCATATTAATATTCTGAGAGTTCCTGTATAGCAGCTATATGCAAAGCCTCCCATGCAGTGGGAAGTTCACTCCGTGACCCTACTGAATATAGGCTCAAGTATTTTTAGTGATTGTATAATAATTCCAGATGAAATTTGTCTTGTGAAAATATTGCAGTGCTACCTCTACAGTGTATTCCTGGGGAGAACTGAAGTGCAAGGTGGGAGAGCTCACAGGTAGCTTGTGTAGTTCTAGCATATCATGTAATACGTGACCTCTAAATGTATGGTTTCATAATTTTTGATCAATGTAAATGATCACCAATTTTTACAGGAAAAGAGATATGTTTTTCATTTTACAGTTCATAGCCATACCACCATCTGTCTAAACTTATAAAAACTTCCTGGTAGTGTTAAGTTCTGGAAGGAAACAAACTTATAAGCCTGGGACCTACATATATACTGATATGATGGCACAAGAAATCTGTAGAATAGTCAGCTAAAACTTACTAAAACATGATTTTAATTTGTTTATGAGTAAGTCCACTTGCTACAGTTGCCTCATATTAGTAAACTCCTGTGTTTCCAAACATTTTTTATTCAAAGATGCCCAAAATATGTATGTATATTTCCCAGACTCTATTCACTTTCCATCCAGTTGTGAACAGTCATCCTTCCCTACAACTTTACTTCTCTCTGAAAGAAAAGGCAGGTAGAGCAGTACTGACTCCTACCACAGCTGCTGGCTCTTTTTTCTCTGTCTCAATGACAAAACCTTTACAAGCTGCTCTCTTCACATTAAGACAAATTTTGGCTTGAAGGATAGCCTCCTTCATGATGTAAGGCAGACCTCTCCACAGTAGAACTGCCTATTGAATACTGACATTTGCAGTAATGGCTTCAGAATGGAGAAGTTTTGGAGCTGCCTAGGTATAGATTTAACACCAGGAAACCAGGAAAGTAATTATTTGAGCACCAAAGTGGATACCTACCTATTGCAATTATGAGAGTCTATTATTTCCTATTTTTCTAAAAGTCCTACTGAGACAAGTACATTGTTCTCAGTGGGAGAAAATTACACTCTGAATTAATTACTCACTAATTAGTAGAGTATTCCCATGTTTTCTTGCCCCACACCTTCTCCTGTTGAATTGTTTAACATAAAACACTTTATATCTTACCACATTTGAATGGGTACTCTTTGCATCAGGAACAGACAACTTTTCCCCACCTTTTCTTTTTTTTTCTAGGCAGACCACTTATATGACCCTGTATTACTCTGGCATTCAAAAATTCTGCAAACTGTAATGCATTTAGTTTCTTATTTGGGGAAACAGGAACGCAACTACCTACAAAAATGGACGAATCAGACATAGATAACATAGGAGCCAGAGGGGGCACAAGGAAAGTTTGCAATACCTGTATTTCAGCTCCCATGGGGTCCCATAGTGCTGACTTGGTCACCTAACATTCCTCTACAACTCAAAGTGCATTGCAAAGGGATTTCTAACAGCTGGAATCCTGTGCTAGGAAATGTCTAAGTTAATCCTTTCTTAATACCAAGGAGAAGTACAGGTTTTAAATCTGTCCTTCACAGAAGATTTGGTACCTCGTTTGGAGTTACCAAAGGCATTTCCTCCAGCAAGAACTCTGTCCTTCTGCACTCTGGTTGTTCCTGTCTCAAACAAATAAAGGTCAGAGTCCTTCTTGGAGCATTGTTAGAGGAAGGAATGCCCTTTTTTCACACCTCATCTACCAGATCAGGGTTGCAATATCCATGCTATATAGGGGTAATCATTTCCGGTGCCACCCTGGGTTTTTTGCTGTTTTCATGAGAACAGAGAACATTATTTCCCTGCATAGAATTGAATGAAGTTTAAAATTATGAAAACCTCTACAGAAACCTTTCCAGATTTATAAAGGTATAATAGAACTAACAGTGTATTTTGTAGATAACAGAAAATTACTTATGTAAATCTTGGAAAGCTGCTATTACATGGAGTATTATGAATACTCATTGCTGATAATAATGTCTCATGTATGTCCCACTCATGGCCACCAAGTCTGTATTTTGTTGTCTCTTAGGGAGTGGGATGAAAAGCAGAGCCCTCCAGTCTCAAAGGAAGAAATACTGCTAATAAAACTCTGTAAATCATAAGGTGCTGCTTTGATTTGAACACACAGAGTAGTGTGTTCTGTTTCTTTACATCACAGGTTTCAGGCTTTTCAGGATTTCCAATGAAGGTCAAACCTTCCTTAGTATCATTTTTAAGTTTACCTTTCCTATAAACACAGGACTTCTGAAGCTGAGGTTTAAAAATAGATAATTAAATATATAATTAATCTTGCCCTTTGAAATTCAAGTAACCAGTGTTAAAACTTTTTTAATAAAATAAGGAGACCTTGAGGTGATGTTTTTCTGGTAAGAGCTAACAGCAAGGGTTGAAAGAAGTACTGAGTGTTTCAGTGTCCTGACAGAAAGCACCATATAAGATTCTCACTGCTATAATAATTTTAATAATCCTTCCCTTAACAATTTTAGATCAAAAATATTTTGTATCAATTTTTCACTGCAATAATGCAGCTTAGAATTCCCTTACTCTGTACCTATACATACGCATACACCGTGTCAAAGGCAAAGTATCACTCAGAACATATGACCTTGAAATCATTCACAACATTTGGTCTGTAATACTTCAGAGCTATGCATATTTTCCTCATTGCAGCTGTGGGAAATTTGTCACTGTCCTAGAGCAGACTCTGCTCCTTAAATAAGAAAAAATCTGTCACTTCCTTCAAATCTCCAAAAATAGACTGCTTATAATTATGCCACACCACTGAGTTGTCTGCCTTTGTCCATAGAAAACAAGTCTTTCCTTTCTTGCGAAGAAAATGCTTTCTGTGTCTGAATTGTCTCTGCAATGATGCTGAGATTGAGAAAGATGGAACATGTAGTACCAAGGAAAGAAAATGCAGCTATGTTTACCGAGAGCATGACAGCTTTCAAAGATAAAAAAAAGAACGCTGTTCTCTTCCTTCCTGACTTTTTTTCCTGTTGAGGGCAGCTTGAATTCGTCCTAGATTCTTGCAAATATATTTTATCCCTATTAGTCACTATCTGCAAAGGTTCTCAGCAGTGCCTGTTGCTGTGGAGAGTTTAATGACTCTCAAGTCATTCTTGATTTGGAATTTAATTGCTACCTTGTAAATCTTTACCAATTTCTGTTGGAAATTCTTAGTGACATGAAGACTTGTATGTTTTGCATGGTGTTTTAGACACTAATTAGCCTAATTATTTCTTGAGCTACATGCCCTAAATTATTTCTTGAATTACATGCCCTAATCTAGATTAGCTCTATTTTTAGATATCTATCAGATTTTAAGCTTCCTCCCTACGGTACATGAAAGAGTCAATATGGTAATAGGTTACACTGCATCATCCAGGTGCAAGACTTCAGAGATTCCTAAATGTGACTTTTTTTTGAACCATGCAAAATTGCATCATTGGGCTTCATTCGTTGTGGCTGTGTTCTGGGATTTCTCCAGGGTATCTGGAGTGTTTTAACTGTAGCTATCCGAAACACTTTGGTTCTTTTCTGTCTGAGTTGTTCCAGGTACTGACTGAGTGTGCTACCGATGTCCAATTCTGGTTTCTTTTTATTATGCTTTAGAATTATTTTCTGCTAATGCTTTTTAAAAATATATGCATATTTTATTTGAGTGTCATTATAATTTCTTCATAGCTACTTTCCAATTTATTTTAATCTTTTTTTCATGATATGAACTACATATGCATATCCTACATTTAGAATTTAAGAAAAGTTGTGATACCTTGCACAGACTAACTTATTCATGTATGCAAAATAAAATGAAATAAGTAGTAAAATAAGGAACACTAAGATTTAAAGCATATTTTCCTTGTTGTTTATGGATTTTCATTGAGTCTGGATGTAATATCATCATAGATAAAATTGTACATGCATATTTTCTTAGTAAAATCCCATGAAATGCCCCATGCCACTATTATTTTGGAAGATTTCTTAGTTTTCCTGTGGTTTTTGGTAAATCGGTAGGGTAGAAGAGTATGTTTTTTGCTTGATTTTCAAAGGCTTGTTTTGCAGTTAGGCATAAAAATGATGAAAAAAAAATGACGTATTTTATTCCTCTGCTTTTAAACTTACTATTTGTGTTCAGAGTAGCTTTTTTAATCACTAGTCTATCGATTTTTCAGCAGAGCTGACTCATACTAAGTTTAGGTGACAGCTACCCCCGATGCCGTTGCATATCAGAGGTGGCTGTGCAGGAGTCGTGGCTGCTGCCTGTGCAGGTGGAGAAGCAGTGGGGACATAGAGACAGAGGATAGGGATATTTTCTCCTGACATATTGGATATGTAAAGTCATGGTGCAGAGGCTATCAAAGCCACAGCAGTTTGAAGGGTAGAAGAAATTTGTTTGGATAGACTGTTTAGAGCTCAAAGATGACAGTGTCTGAGTCAAACTCAAGGCAGCTTTTTTTCATGGAGGGAACTGCATGGTGACAGTTTAAAGTGGGCCACCTACAGAGAGATAATACTTAGTTCTAGTTAATTGAATGGATCTATTCAAACACCTCTAGCAGACTTTCAGATATATAAGAGAGTTTCATCACCAGACAACCAAGGTCAGTTTTTGTGATTTTGAATGCATCACTCTATTTGTATGCCATTTACGCTTATTTGTCTGCCTCACCAACTCCAAAGCACATGCAAGTGACCTGAGCTACAGTCAGAAGGACCTTGCTCATCTGGAAAAGAAGTCTGAAACACAGCGCAGAAGACCATATGGAACCATTTTTTTTGTTTTGAATTGGCTCACCAGACCTTTCAGCTGTTGTAAATAGCTGGTTTTATGTCATTGCCCATAGACCAAGGAATGAACTAATGCAGTTCTGCATATCCAAGACAATTAGCACTTTGCATTATCTCAGTGATCTCAGAAAAGTTGTCTGTAATTATACTTTAAGTGACATTTTCCACTGGAGAAGAAAAATTTTGAAAAAAAGCCAGTAAGAATTGCAGAAACCCACTAAAATCTTGTCAGAGACTGGAATACAGTATGCTGGAGGAGGTAGGGATAATATTATGGAAGGAACTGATCAGCAGAAATATTCATGAGATAGAGAAGGGAAAGCAAGATAAACAGTGATCCTAGAAATGGGTCCTGGTAGTATTAGAGCAGCAGAGGTCTGGGGAAGGAGATGGCACAGAGCCTTCATCAAAATTGTGTGTGAAGACTGTCAGTGCATCCTTAAAATGCAGAGGATGAAAGTCAGGAAGGAGAGAGTGTGTGTGCTTCGGATGAAAAATTAGGATACAGAGGGATACAGGCAACACCTGGTAAATTCAATGGGTTCACTGCATGGAGGTGACAAGGCCTTTTGATCCTTTTTTGACAACATACTGAAATTTGCTGAGTGCAGGTGAACAGACAGTGTAAATGGGAAAGTATATGTGCAGTTTCTTGATTGATTAGTATAGGCTGTTTCAGACATCCAATTTCTTCTGCACGACCAATGGGATCTCACACAGTCCCCCTGAAGTCCTTGAAATTTTGTGCCAACACACATGTCCAGTCACATGAAAGCTGTTTGCAGAAGCAGAGCTTTTTTCTGAAGTTCAAATCTAAACTTCACTCTCATGTCCAATAGAAATTCAAATAATCTCAGCTACTGGTAAACCAGTAATCTGAATAGTAACTGGAAAGGAACACTAAAAACTGGTTTGGTCTATGTTAGTGCAATATGTTATGAACTGTATTCAGTTTTCAGGCTACCTAGTGGCTTTCAGTGCTGTTTTCCTTTTTTCCCCTCCCTCTTTTTTGGTTAATTTTCTTTTATTTTAAATTTTCTTTTCTTCTTTTCTCTATTTATTTTTTGACTACAATTTAATGCTGTTTTTCCTTTGCTCTACTTTTTTCCTGAATTCATTTTCAAGTCTCTCCTAGGCAATACCTGACCTTGCTGTTAATTATCTGCCCACAGTTGTGGAGCTGTAGCATAATGCAGAGAACAGTACTGAACAGAGCCATCCATCTTCAGCCTCTTAAACTATGAAATCTCATCTACAAATAATGAAAATCTTCCATGCCCTACAGGTTCTAGATTCAGATTTGATTCTTGACTTACAGCTGAGCCATAGTAAGTGCACAGAAAGAGCACTGACCTGCCTGTTTTGTCAGTGCAATCACTTTAACGTCAATGATACTGAGAAAAATGTTAGTTATGAAAATAATACTTATTACCTCAGTCTACGTTAGATGTATTCTAACACCTAGACAAAAATATCTAAGAAATTTCTCACTGTCTGGGAGGTTACAGATTTATTTTGCCACTCTTTTATTTACTTGTGTGTTTTGTTTTCTTTTATTTACCTTTTGTTTCCCTTCTGTTTTATTTTACTCTGCTATGAATTACACCCGATACCGACAAGGTTTTTTTTTTTTGTCTGAGAAACAAGCAATAAACCATGTGCTTGCTAGTTTTCCTCTTGCTGTAACAAATGCAGTGCAATATTTACTCCTAAGCATAGGTGGTACTTGAAAGCAAAACACGGGATGAGCAGTGAGAATGTTGGATGCACACAAACACCGCTGAAGCCCAAACCTTGGAAGGTGCTTTGCTGCCACCGTCTGATACAACCTTCAATTGCATTTGCTCATGTGTCAGTATCGAGAACTTCGGGGGTTGAGAAAGCCTGGATCTGTGAAGGAATCTATGGATGATTCGTAACTACAAATGTATCCGGAAGTGAGTTTCAAAAATTAAATTTGTAATAACTTAATTCCCAAGTTAGATCCCGTTACAGTTAATACTCCACTTTGTCATAAAGGGAGCCTGTGACAACTTGCAGAAAGGGACTTTTTGTCCTGAAGTTGTCAAGAGAGAATGAGGCAGTCATGAGGCAAATTGCAGCAAGAACTTTATTGCAAGGGTGAAACAATTTACATAATTTGTGCTAAATCTTCAAGGACAAGCTTCAGGTACTCCACCACCTCTTCAAGCCACATCTTTTAATATGGCCTGTGATCTTCACAAGTCAGGGTTAAAAATAAGCTCTTGAATTATTGTGTAGTTATGCAAAGAATTTTTCAGGTGTATTGGACACCTAAGAAGTTCCATCGTAGGAAGCAGTTATCCTCTGTTAAGTCCTCAGCACTCAAGTATAACCAAAGAGAAGTCATGCATTCCACAGTAGATTTTGCTTTTTAAATTCCAAATAAGAATAGTTTGTCACTTTAAAACATCAACACAATCTTACTATTACAGGCCAGATGACTTTACACATAAGCCATGTGTCCTTTCCTTATACTCTATGTGACATGGAAGTAGACATTTATATTGATCTTTGGTGTCTCAACATCTCAGCCAGACCCATTCTGGCATCTCTATTTCCTGAGCTGTGTAGGGGCCAAATCTGAACTTACATTCTACTTACATTCTGCTTTAAAAAATAGATATTTGTCCCTACTCTTTTTTTGAACCGTGTTTTTTGGTTGTAATAGGGAAAAGTAAAAGAGGCAATAAAATTCAAGAGGCACTATTGGGGGGGGGAGAAAAGAAACAAAGAAAATAGCAGGATTAAATAGAGCAGTGAAGCAGATGTTTGGCATCTGGCCATAGTGGAATGAACTCTCTCCACACTGAATTCTGTATTTGTCTTACACTGAAAAATAATTAACTTGTAGAGCAGCAGGTTCAGAGAGCCGTGAATGTGGTGATCGAGGCAATTAGCCCCTATCAGAATCATTGTTTCAAGCTCTCTGAAAAGTCAGCCGAGTATTATTAGCTAGCCCTCTGCAGTTAGATGAGTCAGACAACTTCTTTTCAAAAATAAAGTTGACATTTCAGAGCACTTGCATGTGACAGGGCGAATTCAGTAGCAAATGCCAGTCATGGCATGTGTAAGCTCATAATTATATTTATAAAGCTGGGAGAGGAGAAAAAGTCCTTTTTTTTAAATTTATTGGATTCCTTTTATGCATTGCTGACCACCCTTTCCAGTCACTGTTATTTGGGATTCTCTTTCTTTACCATCTCTTCCCCCATCGCTCTCATTGTGACAGGTTTGCTGGAGCACAGTGACACCCATTAACCAAGGATGTTTTGCGTTCCTTTCACAGGTTCTTTAACAATGATACTCAAAATGTATGGAGGATATCTCCTACAAGGAAGAACACATGACTTAATTTCTGTCAGGCCAGCAGAATTTACTATTTTGACACTGTTTGTCCACATGCAATGGCTTTAAACTGAAAGAAGGTAGAGTTAAAATAAACTTTAGGAAATCTTATACTATGAAAGTGATGAGGCACTGTTGGTTGTCCAGAAAAGTTGTCAATTCCCCATCCTTGGAAGTGTTCAAGGTTGGATGGGGCTTTGAGCAACCTGGTTTAGTGAAAGGTGTCCCTGCCCATGACAGGGGAGTTGGAACCAGACGATCTTTAAGGTTACTTAGCCAAACCATCCTATGCATGTATGTAATCCCCTGAGTCTATCCTTCAAAACTTAATAAAACAGGCAATCCTTTCCCTCTGTTCTGAAGCTTTACTTTTTTCAGAGGACATTAAATGGACATTTAATTGAGAATAGCCTCAGCATCACAGTTCAACTGCCATAAAAACCCAGAGGATGGTGTCCTAGAACGGAAATGTTTCAGCTCTTTTTGGTTTTATGTGTTACCACTGCTGAGGCAAAGTTTACACAGAATGGAACAGGCAGAAGCAGGAAGGTCTGTCTGGTGGCTGAATCTCTTCCAATCATTCAGTTTTACCCTCCTGTCAGCCACAAACTTAATTATTTTGAGGCTTGCAGTTGTGTGTGTGTTTGGTGTACCTTTGTGCACTCTCATATGTAGCATTAATCTCTATAGATGTTCACCCTGTGGCACTGCAGCAAGGGACTGGACGAGCATTGTGGAGATCTAGGTACAGAAGAACCCTGAAGTGTACATAGATACATGTAAAAGCAAAATAGTTAAGGTTGCCATGAAGAAGCTCTTGAATGAGGAATGAACCTGTTGTTCATTCTGGTGATTGTATTTTAGATTGCTTCACTGTGTATTGCCCAAGTGACTTCCTCCCGGTGATCAAATATCTTAACTGCATTATAAGGTTACTTTACAGAAAGCACACAGACTTAATCAAAAGTTTCTATTAGTCGTGTTTCACTCAAATTCCATGCGCTACTCCAAGATAGTGAGCTTCTTAAGATACTGCTAGTATTCTGCAGTCTATACTGTCAAACAGGGAGTAAGTAATTTTGCCACATATGTTTAGTAGTAACATGGCAATTTTTAGTCCATCACAATTCAAATTTTACCTTCCTTGTGCTGAAGCAACTGTGTCCTATGTAATATTCAGGAAAATTTTCTGCGCTTTCATAAAATGAATTTCTTTTACGACACTTTCCCTCTTAGCAGCAAACAAAACTCTTTCTAGCCTGAAAGATAGACATAATGATTCTGTTTAAAGAACTGTGAGTTATTCATGTGGTAGTATAGTCTTTTAGTTACTAAAAATGGTCTTTGAATAAAAACTTCTTAAAATATGTAGAAGAAATAGAGAGTTTTGCTCAATTTCTTGACAAGAGTACTTGTATATAGGTATATAATCAAAAGCCATCTTCAAGCTAGCCTATCAGTCTGTATACGGTTGTTGTGGTTTGACATTGGCCCAAAGCCAGGCATTCATGAGAGTCCCTNCTCCCAAAACTGCTGTGCCGTGGGTCTCTCCCCACGGGGTGCATCCTCCAAGGACAGGCTGCTCCAGCCTGGAAGCAGGGCCCTCTCTCTCCACCGGGTCTCCTACTGGATCACGGCCTCCTCCAGACATTCACCCACTCCGGCCTGGGCACCGCCCCCAGGGGCTGCGGGTGGATGTCTGCATTCCCCGTGGACCCATGGGCTGCAAGGGCACAGCTGCTTCACCATGGTCTGCACCATGGCCTGCAGAGGAACCTCGGCTCCGGCACCTGGAGCACCTCCTTGGTGTTGCCATGCTGTTTTCCCTCACATATTCTCACCTCCTCCTCTCCTCTGACTAGCGGCAAAAACCCGTGACTTTGTTTTGATTTTCTTCTTAAATATGTCGTCACAGAGGCGTTACCAGCCTCTCTCACTGGCCCAGTTCTGGCCAGCAGCATGTCCATCTTTCAGAGCCATCAGCCATCGGCTCTGCTGGACATAGTGGAAGCTCCCAGCAGCTTCTCACAGGAGCCACCTTTGCAGCCCCCCTGCTGCCCAAAACCAGGCCGTGCCAAACCAGCGCAATGGTCTAAGCAAGTTCCATGGCTTGCTTGTTATTCCATGATGATCCTAACCATTCAAATAAGCAAACTTGATGGAATGTGCCAGGGGACATTTCTGTACTACAGTCAGGTTTTTTTCACATCAAAACTCGGGGACTTAATATTTTCCTATGGTTAGGAACTTGTTACAACACACTCCTTGAACAGAGATTTTGGATTCATAATTTTGGCATACACTGCTGTAAATCCTTTAGCTTCCACAATAAACGGGCACTAAGCTGTTCCCTACGGACAGAATAAATTAAAATTAGTACATATCTGATGCTCTGTAGAGTCCCTGGGGTAAGGGTCTCTACCAGTAGACCCCAGAGTCCACTGGTACTCTGTAGAGTACCAGTGAGGTAAGGCAGAGGAGGGGTCCAGACCCATACTCAGTTCTTTTATATTCCACCTACCCACCTCTGCTCCAGGCATGCAGAAGCCTGGCAGAATTTGCCATCTTCTTGTTCAGTACTTCCCATGATGAAATTATTTGTAGCCAAGACCACAGGGACATTGCCGGTAGATATTGTTTGAACCTCTCAGGCTGCTTTTTATATGCAGCCAACAATGGTTTTAAAGGAGTCATAAACAAATATACTTCTATTTTTATCTCTATTCATGGTTTTAAGTATCTTCCTTTCTTTTCTTAAGAAATTAAGCTTCACAGCTTTCAAATAAATTCTTCAGGTACATCACTGGTGGAACAGATAAGACAGGTTTTAAGGCTTGAATATTGCTGCTCACATTCAGTCTACCTAACTCTTAATATTCATGCAAAGAAGTTAATTGCTAGGATGGACATTAAATTAAACCCTCAATTCAAAGATAACCCTTATCATCTTTACTTATGACTTGCTTCATTATAATGATTGTTTCCTTTGATTGCAAAAAAATTGCCTATACTTCAGTTTAAACACCGTGCTTTTAATTTTGTAAGAGAAATTTCATGAATCATGCAAACTCCCTAGAAATAAATCTGCTGTCTTGCCCTTCATGCCATTGATTCCAGGTAGAGTAGAATAGATCTTGTTCTTATTGTGAAGTATTTCAACATTTTACTGACAATGTGTCTTTTCTTTATTTAATACTATTGAAGTTCTCTATTGTTAACAAATATGCAGTTTGTTTTTTTTTTTTTTCTTTCTCACCTGAGCAGAACTCAAATGCTGCATATCAACTTTAGGCTTTCATGTCCTAATTTTAGCTAGAGTGCTATGATAAACATTAAGGCAATAGAAATAGAAATAAAGCCAGAAATAATAGAAATAATAGAAATAACAGAAATAGAAATAATGGAAATTCCCAGAACCTTTTGAGACATGCCACACATATATTTCTTTTTCTAATTCAACAGAACTTGAATTCTCTTGAGCTCTCCTCAAGAAATTCTCCTTAGCCATTTTTTCTCTTCTTCAAGTAGGTGACAGAGAACAAGTAGAATTTTTTTGTTGTTTGAGACAGAAGCTTCATTACAATTAATGGGCATAATGAGCTTTTTCTGAATAAGAAAATCATTCATAACTCAGTGTTTACCTTCAGGATTCATAGCCAAATCCACCGCTATGTGGAGGTAAAAATGTTTGGCCACACCTATTGGTAGTTAAGCTGAACCAGGGAATGTTCCCAGGCTCAGGACCTAAATAATCCAGAGCACCAGTTTTTAGAGTCATCTTCGGATGATTTAGGCTTGAGTCAACTATCACTTATCTGGCAACACTAAGGCATATTTTGAGATAAATCTTGAGTCAAGGACCATTTTTGTAGGTACTCTGCTTGCAGATACCTTGAGTTGGAATAAAAGTGTTTAATTTTATTGACATGGGCTATTCCATGATAGGCTTTGATGCAAGAGAAAATTCTTAAGTGGGTTTCATTTTCAGGTACCCTCTATGCGTTGTTAAGGGGTCTTCAACATCCAGAAATCCTCAATTACATATCACTGCTAGTAACTCTCAGTATTCCAGAGGCTTGCATGAGAGCTTGTCATTTGAAGAGCATTAAAAAAATAGTAAAATTTTTTGAGAATTTTTCTGTCTTAACTGAAGAGTGATAATAACTGCATGAGTTTGTATGCAAAACCCCACTGAATTTGTTGCAAGACTTGGAGAAAAAAAATTACAAGATCATAGCAGCAGAGAAAATGTGAACTTCTTCAAGCAAAAAAAAACCCCACCTGTGTATAAGGCACATGACTCTGAATTTATGTCTCTTGCATTGTGGGTGGCCAGGGGAATATACGACTGGCTGCTTGCATAAATTAGAAATATAATTTTGAAGGTGAAATTTTTTAGCAGACACAAATCACCAGAGCACAGATATGACCTTTTTATCTGTTCCTTGTGATAAGTGGAAAGGCAGAGAGAGGATCTGCTTCTTCAAGTGTACACCATCTGGACATTTATGTCTCCTTGGGGGTCACCCTTAAGGCAGGGAGGTGGCCACTACAACTTGTCCATATCTTGTGAGAAGCACGTGGAAGCAAAATCTGCTGCCTGTATCTTTTGTGTTCCCTGTGGAAGCTACAACTTTTAAACGTCATGTTTGGGGTTTCAGGCAAAATGAAAAACAGATACTTTGCTGATCCATAGCAGACTAAACAGGTTTCTGTAGCTCATCTAAGTGTAAACTTTTGATGAAAGCTTGTGAATTTTATCATAGGATTGCTTGAAAAATGTCAACTATTTGTCAAAAGAAAATATTCATCATGTCTGCACTGGTTAACAGAGCTTGTCAGCTGAATGAATAAAAAAAACAATTTACATCACACCCTATTTTATCCTTTCTTGTTCTGTGCCATTTCTATTCTTGTAATCTCCAAAAAATTGGCAAAAGTGTATGAAGCTTTCTTTAAACTTAACAACTTTGTTCATTTCGGGTTCTTTTCCTTAAATTCACTGGATTTAAGCTCTCATGGTGACCACTATACTATTTGCAGTGTTTTGTGTTTTTGTTGGACTGATAACTATCATTGACCACAAGATGGCAAGGTTTCTTCACTTTTCTGCAACGAGAAGACAAAAAAGGAAAAGAGGGAGGGATGCAACAATGTGGGAAGAAGGTCAAAGGAAGAAACACACATAAGAACTCTGATTTCTCTTACATCGGTATTTCCAATTTAACGAGTAAGCACATAAAAATCAGAGCAGTGTAAAAATTCTGGTGAGGTGCCTTAGAGTTTGAACACAAGTAATAGATTTGCTAGTTTTGTCCTGGTGCTTGCCAGACACATCCTTTTTCCAGGAAGTGTTATCCATTTTTTCATACTGGGAAATTCAGTATTTGCATTTTATGCTCTCCTCGTTCGAGATGCCACATTAAGAAAATAAACCACTTCAACTGCAGTGTGATTAAAAGCCAAGACCTTTCTTGGGTGTAAAAGGTTTTCAGAGAAACAAGAGGTATCTTAACTAAAAACCAGCAGATCAAACAATTACAATTTCAAATTAAAACTTAAGGGCCTAATTTGGTCATATTCATTTGAATTTAAGCAACCTGATTGTTTTGTGTCTGGAGTAGTTTTAAAATTTTCACATAGCTCCTCTTTTTCCTCAGTTGAATGCACCAAGAATCAGAATCTCCTAAATACCTTCATTTGTAATGTGTGATGGCCATACAAACAGGTAGCTCTACTGAAAACCTCCACATGCCCACAAAGAAAAACATATCATCTTAGAAAGTGAAATTAATCACTTCGAAAAGAAATTTCTGGTAACATCAACTACCGCAGGCACAAAGCTGAATTTGCTGCTGGAGGAACCTCTTTCTTCGGGAGTTGCAATGGAAGCTCATGTCAGCAGATGGCACTGGAGACAAAGCTGTGAGACTGAACTGGTCCCCTAACAAGGTCCAGAGATTTAAATATTTTATCATTTTTAGGTTTTTCCTTAGATCAAAGTGCCATAATGAAGGTCACGCCCGCTGCCTTGTATTATAAATCCTTGTACTAAGCCTGTGCTACCACTCATGTAAAAGCCACTGATGCAGCCCCATGATCTCTTTTCCATACATGCAGTCCAGGCAGGTTGCAAAAGCAAACTCTGTTTTGACACATTTTGATCTGTTGAAGTGTGCTCTTTGGGCAATATAGATATTTCCTTAAAAAAAAAGAAAGTTTCTTTGATGAGGTGGAAGGCAAGAGAAATAAGGAAAAATTATTTCTTGAGAGTCTTACTATTATTTAACAAATCCACAAGTGTCACAGGGAGAGATTTAGAAAGTCTGGGTGAGGAACCTGCATAATTACCTGAAAGGTGGGTTGATTTCCTTGGAGATACTTGACTGCTGTTTGTTATTTTTTTAAGCACCCTCAAGCCTGGACGTCATGTAATGTCTAGGTCCTCTAGGATGTTTGACTCTGAAATGCAGAAACTGTGAGTTCTTCGATCCTCAGGGGCTCAGAGAGGTTAAGCAAAAGAAAGTAAGGGAGGAAGGACAAGGAAGACAACACCTTTATTTGTGTGGTTATGCAGGCAGCAGTGACTTGCAATTGACTGAAATAGGCTTTCTCAAAGCAATACTCCACGTTGACCTGAACCAAAACAGAAAATACCTTGTGTCATGAGGTTTTGGCAAAATTCAACTAAAACTTGGATAACAAAACTAGATGTTCTGCCTCATTCCATCTTTTCCAGAATATGGGTGTTCCTCTGTGGAGGTCTCCCCCACGGGGGATGGGCATGGAGGCTGAAGCATGGTCTGCGGGGTTTCCAGGCTCCCTGATGTTATCCTGTTTGTTATTGGTTATAGGTGTTTTCCCCACCCAGAAACTGTGGTTGTCCCATGATCCCTGGGTCTTTGGGGTAGAGTTGGGGCAGAGTTTGTGCCTGGCCTGGCTGCCGTGTGCTGGTCTGTGTCTCTCCTGGCTGCCATGCGGTCAGAGAAATAAAACATCCATGAATATCTACCAAAAATATTGTTCCTGATTCTTTCTACGGTCCAAGGCTGTCTTCAAGGGGGGTGCAGGCCACAACTGGACTGCAACATTCCTCTCTTTCTCATCATGTTCAACAGCTCTCCTTTTATAGAGCCAGAGAAGCTTTCAGACTTCTAAGGTCGTCAGGCCCACGTGTTTGTTGCACTTGCATAGTTTGTCCCATTCCCCAGAGCTTGGTGCCATATGGTGGCATGGATTATCCCACTGGCCCACTGGGGTCAGCTGTCCCCTCCCAGTTCCTCCTGCACCCCCAGCCCACTCGCTGCTGAGGCGGTGTGAGAAGCAGAAAAGGCCTGATCACTGTGCAAGCCATGCTCAGACATAGCTAAAGCATCTCTTTACCTGTGTTTGTGCTAAAAACAGCACTTTTCTGTTGCATAGAGAATTAACTCTATCCCAATCAAAACTAGCACAGGGTTTCATACTTAAATTTTGACATCTGGTTCTTGAGATAACTGTTATAGAGCCTTTTCTCAAACATGTTGTTTTGATTCTTTAGGGGTAATAAATATCCATGTAGAAATCCCACTCCATGAATGTTTCCCACCTGAGAGAAAACGTATGGTTTGCGGTAGGCTTCTTGGTTTTGGTTTTTTGGTTTTGGGTTTTTGGTTGTTGTTGTTGTTTTGGTTTGATTTGGGGTTTTTTTTGTTTTGTTTTGGGGTGTTTTCATCTTTTGGTTTTTAGGGTTTGATTTTTGGATTTCTTGATTTTTTGGTTTTTTATAATGGCCTATAGAAAATCAAGGAAATGTGTTACAAGAGACTCAAGTTTTAAATATTTGGCTACATGAAATTGTTTCCCAGTCAAAATTCTTACACAGGAAAGGAGCAATAGGCTCCTTTCTTACATCTACACTCTTGTGTAAGTGATAAGTAACATTAAAAGAACAGGATGGATTAGGAATTTCTTATTGAGAACTATAATGATCAAAACATGACATTTATAAAAAAAGATATAGATTCACAACATTACTGAGAAGAAAAAAAAAAGAAAAAAGAAAAAAAAGGTCAAATTTGCTGTGCAGTTACCAGACAAGTACTTAAATTTCTGGAAGACAAATTTTCTTTGATGAGCAAACTGACAAAATAGCATTTTGTATCAATTTTAATTTTGATAATAGAAATAAGTGGAGGGTAAAAAGAGAATTTTGAAAATTATATGGGAAATAAGTGAAATCTAATCACTAAGAAAATAAGCACGGATATGAATGACAGTTCCATGTAAAAACTGGGAAAAATAAACTCACTTACTGAAAACAAATGGTCCCATCTATCTTGCCCGTTCTGCCAAATTTGTGTAATGGTTAGAAATGACACCTTAATGTAAAGAAGCAAGACATTTCTTTGGTGTTAGAGTTGAAAAGCAGACTCAACTTGCAGAAGAATGAACACAATATATCATCTCTGGGAACAGGGGCCAAATACAGTGGAAAAGAATCTGCTGCGGAGCACTTACTGTTGAAAGTGCTTGGGTGGTTTTGTACAGCAGGTCATGAGCCACATCTTAAAAAAGGCATTATAATTCAAGTCCAAACAAAATAGCCAATGGTCAACAGCGCATTATTTGGAGGAAAATCAGCTTTCATCCTTGCTTTCCTTTTGGTTGATTTGTCTTGGGTTGCTATTAGCATGATCATAGCACAGATTTCTCCTATTCCAGATTTTGAGGCTTACTGGAGTGCAATTAATTGCTAATTTGGATAGGAAATTATGAATATGTTGGTGATAAGTCTCTATAATGGTCTGCAATCTTTCAATGTAAAGAACTTAAAATTTAGGGAAAGAACATTATCGTCTTGGTCATGACTGGGTTTTAATTTGCAACTCATGTCTCCATTTCAAATACAGTCCCATTTTTCATTTAAATGTTGAATCACCTTTTGAATTTTACATCCAGTTGTATAAAGAAATTTGTTCATTCATTGACAAAGATCACTTTATAATAAATGGGGCTACCCTACCTATGTTCTTCTAGTTTCTTTGTCTAAATTATACAGATCAGTTACACATAGGATAATTTAGCATAGGCTACTTCTCTGTGTCTTCCATTTTTTTACAGATTAGGTCCTACTGATATGTAGAATCAAATTTGAAAGGGAAGCTTGGAGATTGGAAGAAGCATGTATTTTTTTATGTAGGATCTGATTCTAACACTTGTCTGTTACAAGTAACTTTTTTATAAAAATAAAGGTAATTTTTAAATAATAAACTATCCATTTGCTTAAATTACTTAGCATTTACTGGAAGAGATTGAATACTTCATCTGTTCAGCTTGTCGGAATTTTTTTTGTTTTTAGTGGTGCCTTTGTAGACAAATTCATGTATTTGTTTTAAATTGCTGTATTTTTAAATTGGATTGTTTTGGAATGCTGCCAAGACTTCTAGTGAGGCAAGCCTTTAAAATGCAATGGCAATTTTGTTCTGGTGGAATGGAGCAATCTCAGTGTATAATAAGCTGTGATAATGATGTTTCAATACGTGTGATTTATTTTCAAATTCTAAAGTCATTATTTTCATTATCTATAACTTTAGATTGCAAGAAAATATGCCTGAATTGTGAATTGAACTTTTAAAAATGCATTTATCTTAGGACAAGTTAATTCTGCTTTCCTTTGCAGTATTTTATTTTGCTTGACACATGATGCCCTATATTTGCTAGTATCTCAGGACAGATCCTAGATGGTGGTTTAAAGGTAGATCGCTCTTTAGGTGCAATTGCTAAATAAACTCTTAAAAGCGTCTTTGTTCAAATTTAGACACCTATATTCAGCATTTTTCTGAAGGCCTGCACATTAGTATACTCTAGTATGTCTGGGAAAACACAATAAAGAGGCTCTCACACCTGCCAGGTTCAGCAGAAAGGAGGGGAAAGGCCACTTTATTTACATAAGTCACATTCTTATAGAATTCTCAACTCCACAAGGGATTGGGGAACATGTCACTTCCTTCTCAATCCCACTGGAGAAGAAAGATGCTCATCAAAGTTCTCTTATCACAAAAGGAATGAAAAACAGAAAATACCGTTAACTGAACATTGGCTATTATTTACATGAAACTGCGTGAGAAAGAATTCTGACTCCAAGGCCAAAACAGAAGGCTTTAGCAAAACCAGGGCAACACTCTAGTTCAGTCATCCTGAGAAAAGTTGAGGCCATTGAAAATTTCAAGACTACTTCCAGCAAGATGATCTTACCAAAAGTGATAAAATTGGGCAGTGAAATGGCATGATTAGTCATATGTTCAGCCAGAGATACCATTTACAGATCAAATTCCTACTTCTATTGGAAAGATTAGGCTATTAAGTTCACTGAATTGGAAAATTAAGAATTGTGAGCCAAACGTTCAGTTAATTTAAATTAAAATAATCTTAATGATTTCCCTGGATTTACTTTGCATAACATAGAACTTCTGACATCATGAAACTCAGTCATCCATGAATGTAGGGAACTAAGTCACATAATAACCTCTAATTTACAACAGCTGAAAATTTTATTATTTTCTTCACATTGAACTCAGTGATAAAAAATACTTCATTCTTGAACCTCACGGTATGTTTTCTGCATAATAAATTATAAGAAGCGTAATCCTATTTCCCCTTCCCTGAAGTCAGGTGTTTTAAAGGTTATTAATTTAATATTATTCAGAAGCAATGCTTCTATTAACATTTGAAAAAGTATTTCACTAACATTTCTTAGCCTGAATGAAGGTTGCTGAATAGACCTGCGTATTGCTAGACTTTAAAAAAATCTTAATCTCTTTAATAAGAATCATCACATGTTCTGCTGCTGTCAGAACATTGTAGGGTTTGTGGCACTGTTCTACAGCAGGGGTATATAGCTTAGAAAATTTTTCCAAAATCCTCTTGGTAGGACTATATTTCTACACTGGACCCTTCCATCCAGTGTATTGATTCCCAAAACCTTCTCTTCCCATTTGGTCAAATCTGGTGTATTTTGATTGCTGTTCAAAATATTCAGCTGTAGTGTCAGCAGAAGCCATACGAAACTCAAAAGAGAAAACTCTTCACAGTACAGCTCAGAGAAAGTGCAATGCTTTCTGCAATAATTTTACATCAGTAAAACCTGCCTCAGTTTTTCAAATGGTTTTATTTTTATATTTACTGGGAGCTGCTGAAAATGTCAGTCATAGTTTTCACTGTGTGTGTGTTTTACATTAAAGTTGGAACAAGTTGATTTCATCGTATGCTTGTCATTATCTTGGTTTTTTATGTTTTGGCTTTTGCAATCACCTATGAATCTTTGTCAGGTTCAATCAATCTGCTTTCTTCCTGGGAAAATATGAAAGCATAGTTATTTTTTCATTTAGTCCTAGAACCACAGAATTACAGAATCATTTAGTTTGACAAAGACCTTTAGCATCATCAGTTTCAACTGTAAATCTAACACTGCCAAGTCTTTCACTCAGGTGAAGCCAGTAAAACCACAGTGAGAATGTCAAGCCACCTGCAAATGTGAGTGGGTCAAAGTTCAATGTCAATCAGAAAAACAAATCAAAATATTCTCATTCTCTCTTTTTAATAGCATTTGATTCCAAGTACAGCAGGATGTTTACTCTTCAAACCTCATATTTTAAAATATTTGGGCCATAAGTATAGCGTTCCTTCACAATAAATAATAATCTGGACTCATCACTTTAATTTTATTAGTGGAATACTCCAGATGTTGGATTTATAAGATTGCAAAACTGCATAGTACTGGTAAAGTAAATTGAATCTGGACTGGTTGGGGTCTACATTCCAAACAATAATGTGTAAGTGGCCTTAAATAAGAGATGTGGGCTTAGTGTAAAATGTGAAAAAAAAAATCATGGTATTTTCTTATTGTGTGCAAAAAAACCCTGGTGCATTAATATTTTGTCTGATATTAATTAGCCTCCCACAATGCTCCTGTCATACTTCACAGCAAAAGTTCTCATTTTAAGGTATTCTAATTGTAATTCTCCTTTCTATAAATTCTTGTGCTGCAGGAGGGAGGAAAAACTTCTTGAAAGGACTCGGAACTTTTCTTACCTTTATTGTTAGGATGTCAATATAGACAACACTCATGACCAACCTTGTGCAAGTTTCTAAATCCACCTTACTCTTTCAGTAATGACAGAAGTGACCTACATGCTCAGTGCAACATCAGTTAAACTGAATCCTATGAATATTAGTTCCAAAATAATCCACTACACCTTTTTTATGTTAAGACATGAGCAGGAATTTCACTTTAGAGATTAAAGGTGAATAGTAACACTGCCTTTCTTAAATCCCTCTCTTATTTTGCTACAGCATCACAAAAGGATTTTTTTCTAATCTGTAAAAGTCAAACTTCATTTAAAAATATTAGCAGATTTCATCTGGTGTAGCTGAATCAAGAACAAAAAATTTAAAGAATGATAGTGGCCTGGGGACAGATTTGTCAAAAAATTACTCTAGATATCCCTATAGTTTTGGTATCTTCTCTGAATAGAGTATCTACAGAAGCTGTTATTCTCATACTATCAGGAATGGTTTTACCCTTCCAAGGTGCTATAGAACAGGGAATAGAAAACTTGTCACCTAAATTCATCATTGCCTATGATTTTAGAGTGGAGTTTAATAAAACCTCTTGGATATCTTAGATTCACATTTTCACTTAGCTTCTTAACTCTACCTGGATGGGAAAGCATTGTTCCTGCTAAATCCACAAGGGGATAAAAGCATTCTTTATCTCCTCTACTGTACAGACATCTCTTTTTAATTAGTTTTCAGGTCATTGGGAACACAATTGTGTCTTGTGGGTTTGAACGTTGAACAGAGTTACTATGTGCATTTTCAGTTAATTCACAATATAATCAGATATTTAGTAGTAAAACCTCAAGGTGTAGTAGTAGTCTTTCAAATTTCCTCTTTTTGTGATTTTGAAACATTCCTTACTAGACAATGTGTTTGATCTGACAGTACCTTATCATGAAGAGGCATATCCTGGTGCTCTTTATAACTAACCATGATTTTTTTTAATTTCTGTAAAATTTTGTAGGTATTGTAGGTATTAGCCAGACTTTTTTTTAATGCAAAATGTGTTTCAAACGTTTGATATCCTTACCAAAAACATGTGAACATATTTAAAGCATTTCAGTGAAAAAATGTTAAATGGTACATAGCACTATCCTGTTACAATGCCAGCCTTAATTTGAGCTTAAAACAAAACCCAGTAATTTGGCTTGCTATAAGCATAGTATAAAAATCGTGTTTCCGTATAGGACACAATTGTCTCAGAAATCATCTTTGAACCAGTTGTAAAGTTTAGAGAAGTTGACATATAGCTGGCATATTCTAAAATCTGAATCTATGAATTCAACACACTCATAATGTATATAATCAAACCAAAGATATGCAGTCTAATTTACACTAAGGAAAAGATGTCTCCTCCCCTGCCATCCACCAATCTAACGCAGACCTTAAATCAAATGCATTAATAATTTTAATTTAACAACTCCTTGTTAGCCCTTTCTCCACACTGTTGCCCCACACAGACACATGCACATGAACCTTAAAAAAAACACAACAAAATGTTTGAGCTATTGTGAAGTTGGAGTCATTCTGATATTTTGCAATTCCATGTAATTCAAAGGGCGTTGTTGTATGTGTGCCAATAGTGCATCCTTTAGCATGGTCTAGTGGTGCATTGCTACTATACAGCTTTTTCTATCACTCCAAAAATCAATCTTCTTCTATTTTTCATCTCTTTTAAAGGCCTTATTCGCCCTCTCAAGCCAGATTGATTATGACTAAAATTGTCCTGTGTACCCCACACTGAGAAAGAAAGATCCCATACAATGAGAAAAGAAAGTAGAACATTTTCAACTTTCTCTTGATTGCTTAATTGCTTGATTGTTAAAAAAGCATTAGTCTGAAATGAAAGGTTGAAGCAGCAACTGTTCATTGGCTGTGCCATAAAACATAATCAGTTTGCATTGCTGTGAGCCCTAAACTGACATTTTAAGGGCCTTGTTTATTCACAGGAGCCTCTTTCTCAAGCTCTCTCTGTTCTGTTTGGGACACAGAGGGGGACAATATTCACCACACTGAAGAACTGAAAATGCATTTTGAATGTGAGTTAAATCTGTTTCAATAAACATATAAAAACTTTAAAATAGGATCTCATAGTGCAATGGTGATGATAGCAAATGGTTTCTTCAAATGGTTATGCCTGAAAAACCTGTTTGAAGTATTTAAGTACTTCTGAGTGCTTGAACAGAATCAAGGTATGTGAATTTGAGGTGTATTTTTGAAATATTCTTGGGTTATGTGAGACTGGATTCTGTCTGTTCTGAAAGTCTGTCCCATTGAATTTAGCATGGCGAAATGTTTCACCAGTATAACTGAAACCACTGTGACAAGGAAAACAAGGCAGCATTTAATTGCATGGCACTCCAATCAAATTGAAATAGATATCATATCTTTGGAGAATATGGCACAGTGGGTGTAACTCCCATTAAAAACAACTCTCTGTATTGAAGTGGAATGATTTTGTAACAAGCAGAATCCAGATGGATAGTAAGAGCTTTCTTAAATTTCTCATGAAAACTCCCCAATATTCAGCACTTTATTTCTCTAGAAATAAATGTATGAACATTTTTATTAAGTCCACAATTAAGCACTTGGTATACAATTAAGCAGTTGGTAGTCTGTTAAAAGCCTAAATTTTTTTTTTTAATTCAGTAGAGATGATTTGGCCCCACATCTGGAATTTGTCTACTCTTCTATATTTGCAATATCCTGAAGATTTATCAGCTCTGAGATGATAGCAACTGGTGCCTGTTACAGTCAACATGACTTACTTCAGATTTAACAACAAGGAAGAAAAACTTCTAATACTTAGTGTCTTTCTGACAGCTTCCCACAACAATTAAAAATATTACCAAGTGACTAAAAAGTATGACATTTTGAAATGCTAGTTCTAGACACATTAAGACTGTTTCAAAGACCTAATTAAATTCTTAGGGTGCTCGTAATCAAATTGATAAAATTTTTAATTGTCAATTCATAAATGATAAAATTTTTTCCCTTATATTTGATAGGCATTTTTCTAAAATTTAGTATTTAATGAATATGTTTCCAGCTGCAGGGCTATGTTTGTCCTCTACTCAGAATTCTGTGAACTTTAACTTTGGCATGTTGTGTAATATATTAAAGATTATCATAATTTAAAGGATAAGGCAAGATATAGGGAAAGTTTACTAGTATTATGCTCATAAGTCAAATTGCTAAGACATAGTTCAATGATCAGAAAAATTTACACCACCTCTTTATACATCATTTGCATTCTTTATCATATTAATGTAAATTCTGAGGAATATATGGTTTTGTGTGGAGTCAATTTATATTTGGACAAAAATCTGGAACACAAATCCAACTGTTTTTAATGGAAAGGGGGTGTGCTTAGTCCATAATCTGTGAAATTTGAAGCAGACCACCTCTTGAGACTGTCTCAGTAGTTAAACAGAGGCTTAGAAATAGCGTGAAAGTAACTAAGTATTGTTTCTGGATGGTGAAAACCTCATCAAGATCAAATACAAGATGATAAAAGTCCAAGACAAACTAGCAAGCAAAGCATTTAGAAGAACAAATTAAAACTTGTAAGGGCTAGTTAAAACTTGGGTAAAATAAAATTAAAGCTAAGATGAAAAGAAGTAGGACTTAGGAAAAACAAAACAAAACCTTAAAATCGCTCAAAACCAAAAGGAAACTGGCTAAGAACAAACCTATCAAAAACTGAGATGGATTAGGAAAGAAACTAATCTAAGATGGGAGGAACACACTTGGATCTAAGGAATGTGTAAAGCAAGTGGAAGAAGTTAGAATGCCATTCATCTGAGATTGATTTTCCATCTTTTCCACTTGCAAAAGCAGAAGGGAAGATGTTTTTCCACTGTAGAAACCATATAAAATATTCAATGTTGAGCCTGAAGTTTACCTTATTTTTCCAGAAATTTCAGAGAGGAATATCTTATTATATCTGGTTTAAAATAACAGCCAGATATTCCTCAGATGAAGGAACAGAAAGCTTTATATTATCTCCACCAGTCTAAAGGGACCTGTATTTACTGTGTACAGTACTTTTTTGAGAAAAGGAGGAACTATCAGGTATTCATAACTGTATTACTTGCTTTTGGAATAGAGGACATAATAAAATTGTCCAAGTTTCATGTAAAGGTTATATAAGACAGTGTGGACAATAAGGAAGGAGTTAAAGCTGTGACAGTATCAAGCTCTAGAGCCCCTGTGAATCTTTGCAACTGGTGAGAATGCTGTGGGGCAACTCTTGGTGTAAAACCATCATTCTGAATTGTAAAGTGAAGGCTCAGGCTTACAGCATATACATGTGTTGTAGGTGTTCTGAATTCGTGGAAGTTACTCAAATGTAATTGAGGACACAGTGTAATTCTGAAAGGCGCTCATAATGTGTATCTATAGGTGCCTGAGTTATCAGACCGAGTCTGTAGCCCAAAAGGTACAGAGCAGGGTGCAAACACTGGTGATCTCATTCATTCTCAGTTGAAAAATCTGCTCCAGTGTCAAGAGCAGAGGTTAATTTTTCAGGATTCCTTAAAAATATGTACAGGACATTAAAAGCTTCACACTTGCTGGTGTTAAGTATCCCATGACATACCAGTCTCCCCCTGCCTGAAATATTCCATTAATATTAGGGAGGCTGAAGGACTAACATGGACCAAGTCTTGGCCAGTGCTGAATCTTATGACAATTGATACTTAATTTGGGCTTATGGGATCACAAACAAGGCTTGGGAAAAAACTACAAGATGTCATCTTACCTATCCTGTAGGAAAGCTCCTCTGAGATGCGTAACCTGTTATAAATCCTTTAGCAAGTCTTCTTACGCTTGCCAGAAAAAGCTTGGTTTCCAAAAACTAATTTAAATCTCTGTCATTACATTATATGTCCATGACTCTGTTAACATCGGGACAGAGAAAATGGCTTATTCATGGCTTTTTGTCTGTCTAATTTTCATGTATTCAAGGACAGTTATAAAGTACCTCTACTTGGTTGATTTACGGCTTTTTCCCCTAAACTTTTTTTCATTTTTTTGAAATTCCTCTCTGTAATAATAGATATCAATTTTACTGTTACACAAGCACGTTGATCCTAATCTCATATTTGTAGGAAGTAACACATTAAACTTTGGAAATTATTAGTCACAGAAAAATATCCAAACGTATTTCTAGTGTTCCTGTTGGAGGAATGAGAACATGCTGGGAACTGGGCAAGGGCCATGGGGAAGAGCCAGTATGGGCTCCTACCTGAGAAAGAAAGTGTCAGGCTTTGTTTAACACTGCTGTGTTCATATTGTTCAGTTCTTGTAGTGACATCTGATAAAAAGAGGACAAACTAGTGAGGGAAGGTTGGCAGTGAATTCCTTAAAGACTAGAGATAAATGCTACTGTAACAATGAGACAAATGAAATTCTAGAGAAAAAGCTTCACTGAATATGAGAAAATGATCCATGGTGAAAGTAGGACCAGTACCACAGGGGCTTTCTCCTGCTATCTAAAAAAGAATCTTTTGTGGTGAAGTGTCATTACTGTCTGATAGTGCTAAAGAAAAGTAAAACAGGTCAGCAGAAATGTAGAAGATAATAAAGAAAAGAAGCTGACAAATAGTTTTCTTAAAATCAAACAGCTCCATAAAAAAAAAAACAAAACTGTTTTTTTTTCTAAATTACTAGATGATGGAACTGCTGTGAATGTAGCAAATTTTACTCTAATGCAGAATTTGATGAATACATGAGGTTTTCGTGAAATCTTGCAAACTGTATATTCTCCTGGATACAAACACTTTGGCACAGTAAAAACCAACAGAAATAATGGAAGACTTATGAAACACTTTAACTGCATTCAGTCTTTAGTAAAGGGAAGTATTGCTGATTTGAAAGTTTTATGATACATTATTTCTCTTTTATCCACACAAGTCCTTGATACACACAGCTGTGGATTGTGTACTAACAAACAGTGGCCTCCTTGAGGATATTTACAAATTCACTCACACATCATTTTCTCTCTCCATATAATTCCTCCTGTAGTCAATCACAGTCTTGCAGGATCAAGACCTGAGAGTTAAAGCTGGGAACACTTTGAAACAATGATGCTAAGTATAAAAATGCTAGAGAATACTGGCAGTCACCAGAGAGAGGTATTGAATATAAAGTCTTTGGGCAGGGTTCACTTGCCTACATATTTGCCTAGAGACACATAAGATGGGTTTGGCTTCAGCAGGGTGCTCCAGAAGGTTGTAGGTTTCCCACAGGTGCTGTGCCATATTTTCTGGCACTGTGTGAATGTCTCAGATGCCATAATTCATCAAAGTAGTGCTAGACATGAATGTTTAGGCAGTGGAAATGAGCCCTTTAATCTACAGATAACCTATTAATAAACCTTTTTGTTCTTTGGCACTGTCATTGGTAGTTATTTCTGATATGCTTCAGGAATGCTAGACAGCTTTGTTGTGTCTTGAAAAACATTTATGTAATTCTTTGATTCTAACTTACACTTGTAGGCATGAGATGTACAAGTTTTGCTCTTGCTCATCCAACTTGCCACAGCTTGTGCAGTATTTTACCAGTGTTAGGCAGGGTTGGTTTCACCAATATTTTAAGCTCTGTCCTCATTACATCATAAACAGAATATCTTATCATAAATCTGCCTTATTAGCTAAGTGACATTTCTTGCTAAAGTGAATTTTATTTATCTAATATTGCACCATGTTAAAAGGTAATACTGTCAGATATCTGTGTAAATATTTAACAGTAAAAGGTGCACATACATGATTTTAATACATCAATGATTTTATCAAGGAGTGTTTATTACTTTAAGGATGTTAAATATTGATCCTTACACATGTCCCTTATTTAAAGAAAAAAATAATTCATATTCATAGATGTAATATTTTCTTAGATGACATCATAAAAATAACTGTAGTGGAAGCTATAAAAGGTTATTATCTAAGAAGACTTTTTGGGTGCATTAAATTAAACAATGAAAGACAGAACAGTCTTTAAGCTTTCTCCACCTTCTTTTTTTCTCTAAGATCTTCTCATTAAAAATAAAATTGACCATACCACACAGGCAAAGTGTTTATTGATGAATAATATGTGAAATTCATGTCAGCAGTTATATTTTAGAAAATCTTTATTTTTTTCTTTTCCTCTTCTTAAAAAAAGAGAATTTGAGAAATAAGTGGCAGTATTTAAAGAAAAGGTCCTTATTGGGACCTGTAGGGTGGGTGAGGAGAGAAACACAAGAGGTGTTATGGGATGTGCAGATGTGGACATTATTAATTCTTTTACCACCAGCAACAATGAATGACAAAATAAATTCCAACGTACTGTTTAAATGATATTTTAAACTGTTTTGTTCATTTAATATGTATCTTTGTAGAAAAGTAATAAGCCTAGTGTGACCAGGTGATTTTTTTTGTTGCTCATATGTTCCATTCATTTCTTCCCACGTCACTAAGCTGGTTGCATTTAACCAGCCATATGCCAGATTCAGACTTCTTTCAAGCTGTAACACTGTGAAAGTCAATTTTAAATTCTTCTAACAGAAAACAGTAACACAGAAAAACAGGAGGTTGCTGTGCCTACTCAAAGATAGCCAGCACATTCAAGTTTTGGGGTTTTTTTGCAATATATTTCATGAAGAGCCGTACAATGATTCTCCAGACAGAGTATATTTATGTTATTTTTAACAAATGCCTTTCACGGTACTGAAGAATCCAATTAACACAAAGAAAAAACAATAAAGGTTGTGCTTTCAGGGATCATTGATTTAAAACAGATTAATCCCTATCCCATGAAATTTCCATTTAGTTTAATTTTTTATATTATACAATTGCCAAGATATTTCCATATAAATACATGTTGTAATAGAATAATGCGTGAAAGACCAAGGGAAAAATATGCATGTTGTTGTATGTTTTGTACATAATAAAACATGGAGAGTTAGTAATATATGGCTAGGTTAAACACAGGATAAAAAATTGGAAAAAAATAGACATTAACGATAAGAAAAAGAGTTGAGCTTTTTAATTACAATCTAATGTGGGCTGAGGAAAAAAATTGAAGACATCTTGCCACATCAGTGAAAGAATCAATATTTCAACTGAGTAGTATGGTTGAGAGCCTTCAGGTAGACAAGAGAAGACAGCAGGAAAAGAAAAGATTGCTACATGAAGCAGTAAATTTAAAGGGAAACTACAGATCTCTATAGTCTAAGTCAGATCATAGACCCGATTCAGCTGCAAATTAACTCAGAGGAAAAATAGAGCAGGACAGCTGTGGAATTGTCCTCAGTTCATACAAACTGCTACAAAAATATTGACTCCAGTGGATATGAACTGTACCATGCTATTTGAATATAAGGCCTGCAGATATACGATGCAGATATTCTGTCTGCTGCTATGCTTAGCAATGAAAGCAATGAAAAATTATCCAAATTTTTTCTTTCCTGTCGCTTTTGATTTGTTTTGCAATCTCCCACCTTTCTGCTGACCTCAGCAATAGATATGGTGTAATCTCAAGTGTGGCATTTTGAGACAACTGTAGATGAAATACTAAAGAAATCCAAAAAAATTATCCATTGCTTCCACTTTCTTCAGGCTACACTTTTTCCTCAGCTTTACTGATACCAATCCAAAGCAAATGAAAAGGTATATGGCCAGATTTTGAAAGAAGGAGGAAATTAGATTAATAGAGCAATAGAAAGTAAAGATTTCACTTCAGTAACTAGACGTGTGTCAATATGAGACTACTGAAGTGAAAGGAGAATGAAATGGTGCACAAAGCTAAACATTGTTGTAATGGAGACATAAAAAATATATCTGAGAGTTGAAAAAATGATGGAAAAAGTATAAATTTAGGGTAGCCACATTGAAAGAAACATTCCTTTTAATTTCTTTTAATTGTTTTTCATTAGGAAAATAACTGTAGGCCAATATTTTAGATGAATGCTACCAAATTGTTCCTCTTTGACTGAAACATGAATGATCCATAGACACCAGATGTTATTGTTTTTTATGTGAGCCAAAGATTTTTTTTTCTTTGAGTAATTTAGAGAGCTGCTGTCTAAATATGCATTTTAGGCAGGAGCAAGAGTGCTATTACCAGTTTTCAAGACATTTCAGTCACTCTACTTATTTTTTTCCTTTGACACTTCTGTGTTTGTGGTATCTGGGATCAAAATGGCAGGCAGCTCAAAATACGAATTTCTTAAAACTTGAATAAGTACTTTCACCTAATTTATTAAAGAAAGATTTATTGCTGAATGAACTGGAATTTCTACTTCTTTTCAGCTCCATTATTGCCACTAGCATTTTCTTGAATGTCATCTACCCAGCATGGCAAAAACTAACTCCCATCTCCCTGACATGGCAAAATTTTTCTCCCCTTCCCCCTGTTCCCTTTAGGAAGATACCAGGATTCTTTGAAATTGTGATTTACATATATGTGAATGATCATTAAATGCTGCCACTTTATCCCCATGACCTTGTGATTCAACAGACTAGAGAGCAATGAAGTAGCTGTAAAAATGAGCCATCAGCAGAATGTTATTTAAATAGCTCTCCTCAAATTAAATCGTTGAAAGGTGATGCAGAAGTAAATGTAGACATGAAAAAAATTAATTTCATTTTATGTATTTCCTGAATAATCTATTCATGAGCTCAGACTTGCAGTCAGGATTTAATTGATCAACATGTGTTGATTTTCTTTCAATAGTAATTTGAAAATGTAATTGAAACTTGAAAATGTAACCCAAAATATTTTAACATACTCATATGCATGATTCTAAGACCTCTCAATGAAAAGTTACTTTTTATTAGTTTATGAGGTCATTTATACAATTTTGGTTATGTCAGGGCTTTTTCAAGGAATCTTGATTTCAGACCACTGCATACCATATTACCCCGCTTTGATTGCATGATTCTATATGTGCTCTGGATTTTATTAGCTAGTATCAAACACATTTGAAAAAAAGTAGGAAAATAAATATGCTTTATCTCTGAGCTTTGTAATAGAGAAAATAGTCAGAGCCAGTAGCATCTCCCCTGGATTTTAGGAGAATGGTATTACCCTGCCTTTCTCCGAGAGATTGCTGGTTACCTCCTGTCAGTGTGCAACTGTCTCACTGCAAAGCAGGAGCACGATCTCCTTTGTCTGGGATCAAGGCAATTATTTCTTAGAAAGTGGAATTTCTTCAGAATGACTATGTACAAGAGCAAACGCAGAAACCAAAGATGTAAGTAAATTATAAAGTTTTTTAATATTCTTACAAAGGAGGGAAAATAAATCTCCAGTTTCATTGAAAACCATGTTTTACATTACCCTGCTTTGCCTGAATTATACCAGGAAAGCAGGAACAGTATTCCATGTCAATTATCCCACTGTTTCTCTGTGTTAGGTGCATGAATGAGCTTCAAAATGAAAAAAAAAAAAAAAAAGCTCACTTGTTACTATGGAAACCCTCAGAAAGTGATTGCTTGATGATATCAACAAAGAAATAAAGATCAAATATAAGTTTAGTTCAGAAGAGCATCCTTTATTCAGGGCTTAATGAGTGGCTAGCTGTAACCTTTGATTTCACGAGGCTGACATGCTTTCCCAGGTGGACTTTTTTGTGTGGTTTGCATTAGGAAGCCAGTGATAGCAGAACTTCAAGGGCAGTTATTTTATTTTCCTACATCACAACTTTTAGAATTAACTAGTTTGTTAGTGGCGGGGAAGAGAAGCTTGCATGTGTCTCTGCATTTACAACACTCCAGCCCTGAAAATTCACTGGCTTCTAAATGCATGACTTTCCAGTCAAACACCTCTTTGACTTTTTAAATTGCTATGGCGTCAGAATGGGGGGATTTCAGTATCAATATTGCCTCCTCTGGAAGCTTATGGAACAGGTGACTGAGGCAAGTGAAAATGTGCTGTGGGTCAGGTCATGAAGTATTTGTTTCTCTAAGAAAATCTAGTAAAAGGCCAAGTTATAAATGGAGAACATGTCAGAAGCTGTGAAAAAAGGACATTCCTCTAAGAAAAATGCCATATACACGCTGTGTTTTCAGGGAGAGAGCAGGAGGGGAGAAATATCAATTCAAAACCAGACAAGTTTGGACTTCATTTGGACAGGAGCGTTGTAATGTTTCAGAGGGATATATACAGCTATATCACTGACCTCAGTTTCTGGTCCTTGTAGATTAATCAATATAGATCTCCTTCATTTTGTCTTGCTCAAAAGGAATGGATGTGCTGAATGTAGAAAGTTTGGCAGGACAGATCTCTGCTAAAATCTCTGCAACAGAAATCAATCATCTGCTTCACATTCAATAAGATAAATTATCATAAATTTTGTTCCCATAGCAGCAATGAAAGAAAATTATTTATATACAGGGAAATTATAATTAATCTAGCTCTTTTTAAAATATTGATTACTGTCACCATTATTATGTAAACCAGGAGCTGTTTCTATACCCAGCTGCATTCTTGCAATCTCTCTCCTGTCCAAGCCTGGTTATAGTGTACAATAAAAAAATCTGTGCCTAGGTAGCTGAGTTGTGAGGGGTTTTTGTTGCAAGGATACAGTAATTCATTAAAATGGCACAGGATGTTTCTAAGAATGCTTTTATGAAGAGACCCTGGCTTTCACCCCTGCTGACCCCAAGGAAAATCTGTGATTTGTCCAGAGGCAAAAAAAAAGAATGAAACATGATCAGAATCCACATTGTATTTATGAGGGTGGCTGTTGCAATGTTTTCTGGTTTTAAAACTGCCCTTAGTTTTAAGATCCAAATGTAGGAAATATCTCAATATTCAAGACATGATACAAATTTTATATATAGGCATATATATTATACATGTATAGGTACCAGTACTGTATACATGGATGCTTCATTAATACCTTAGCTAATTAGTAACTGCAAAAATATTAACAAACAAAAAAACTTGAGTAATTTTGATATTGCTGCTGTTTATATCATTCAAAGGCTTTTTGAAGGACAAATTTCATCTAAGCAATTGTTATTCTGAAATATAAGGGATTATGGTAGCAGCTGCATTAAACAGTAGGCAGGTACTACATTTTTGTGCATTTCCAGTGCCCCTTAATAAGAAGTAAGTTAAGATACTGAGTATATAATTTCCATATATGTGGGAATTATATGCCCTCACTACCTCTCACTACCATACTTGATCTTGGGGCATAAAATGAAAGTGAACTTTGTGGCTTTTCCTTATTCATTGAAATTCTGCTTCTGGATTTCATACAATCCTTGGAGCATTATAACCATTGCTTTCCAACCCCCTTTTTTCTGACATTTTAAAAAATGTATAAATGCTTTCTTATTTAATTTAAAAGCACATAAGATTAGAGAGGAGAATAGAAAATGTAGAGACACGATGGCATTTTTCTAATGCAAAATAGAAATAATCCCCATATCCAATTTCTGTCTCAGGTACAAAACTCTTGCTAGAGGAATACAGGCAAAAAAATGTGTTTACTTACCTGTCTGTAAGAATGGGATGAAGGTTTCCTAATACCTATTTTCAGCTACAACATCATACATAAATCTTCTAAGTTCTAAACTAATCTTAATGTTTTTCTTTCATTGTAACTTTGATTTAGATTGTAGTAAAGTTACACTTATATTAAATAATTAGCATATTTTATTTATTCCATAAGCATTGTAACTTATGAGAATTAAAATTAACTATCACAACTAATTTTAGAGCTTGCATCACTAAATAAACAAAATTCAGAATACGGCTATTTCTGTATGACTGTGTGTACCTACCTACAGATACATCCACAGTCCTTATGCATGTATTTCTCTGCAAAACCAGATGATAGGAGGCTTGATCATTCAGGATGATTGATTCAGGATGTTATCTAGGTGATAGGTTGGTTTCTCATTTCATTGCGTGGACATAATGGCTGAATGAGGGGAAACCGTCATAACGAGCGCAGTTTTTACTGGGCACTGCTAAATATGTGGTGGTAGAGCTTTTCTGAAATAAAAGGTTAGAATCTTAGACTGTCCTGCTTTGGGGTTGCTGAGGAGGATGATGAGGAAAAGTATTGCGGTCGGCTGCAGTGCACGTGTGGGTTTTCTGCAGGGAGAAGCACCCATCCACAGTCACACCTTCTGGAGATGCCATGCCTCCAATCTTCCTCTCACAAAATGAGCAGCAGACATTCCGTTTTTCACTAGGGTCTTTCTTGTAGCCTTCACTATTACAGGAATCAAGGCAGGCTACTATCTCTGAAGACAGTAACACTGGAAAAAACTTTCTTACCTATAAAGTAACTTTAAGAAATTCTCATTATTCTTATTTATTAGTGATTTTTGTAGCTTGACAGGTTAAATCACCACCACCCTGTGAAGGGGTCTGTATGAAAAGATGATCCTTAATATTTCTTTGGTCTAACACTGTAAATTTGACTCAGAAGAAATGTAAGAGGAGAAAGAGAGTAGTGGCAAGTGTGGCAGGAAGAGGTGTTTTGGGGAAGGTGTGCAGCAGCCAGGAGGAGATGGCAGAGTGCTACCAGAGAGATGCCAGTGCTGCCAGAGTGCTGAACTGGGAATTGGAAAGGTAGAGCAAGGATGGAGAAATTAAGGGGGGAAAATAGAACTTATGTCTCACTTTCTTCAGCTTCTTGTTTTCAGTGTATCGTGGGATCTTTCATGCATGTCAGCAATGACAATCAGAGAAAAATGGCAGCTGAGGCAAAGAGCAGTTACTCCTGAATATTGGGAACCACTGGTAAAGTCAACAGCTATTGTAAGTGCAGCCACAGATACTGTCCCTTTCCAGTGTGTTAATTTTCAAAGCTGAATTCCCAAACTTGTCCATGACAATATGAAGAATCCTGTCAGCATCAAATGTCCCTGAAATTGTGCTCCAAATTCATTAACTACTTTTTCCATGGCTTGATGACCTGTAATGTACACAGGTGCTACCTGATGTATGTTTTAAAGAACGCTTGTCTTCCTGAAGAAAGAATTTTGTGTATACTGATAAAGATGAGAAATTCTGAGAAATTCCAGTTTGAAGGAGTATTTTGTCCTATCTGAATTCTTTTATCTATTGCATTGCCTGCTATATTTTCTTTCATTGATAAGGTCCTACTTGCCATCTTTTTATCATGGATTTACTGTTCTTATCTTCTTTGTCCACCCTTACAGATAGAATAATCACTTTCAGGCTTAAAAAACTGAGTTGGCATCTGTTGAGTCATGTTATATTACAGTTTGATCAGCCCATGATTGCTTCCATCTTTTTTTTGCCTCTTAGGGCAATAAAGAGACCTCAGTACTGAGGCTGTTGCTGCTCAAAGAAAAAAAGCAGCCTTTAATATAGTGTGTGCTAGGAGGCAAAGTGACTGGAAAACCAAATCTCATTGGGGAAAACAAATGTAGTTACTGACCCAGATACATATGAGAAAACTCTGCCTCTTTCCTTAAAACATCAGAGACCTGGACAACAAGGGAATATCTCTTCAGCATGGTATAGAGACAGCTTTCTTCATGTAAAGCTATCCTGGAATAGCCCCAGGATATTCCTGCTGCTGCATACCTTTTGAGGAAGTAGAGTTCAACGCAATTAAATGTATCAGTAATAAGGCTGAGCGAGAAGAAACACATGATCTGCAGGAATAGAAATATCATGAGTATTCACATCACATGGATAAAATCTTTATACAAATAAAAAATATAATTGTGACTCAATAAGTCAGGGGCTTCAGGGTTAGAATAATTCTTCTCATAGCTTTGAAGGGAACTCATGGTGAGCTGAGAGGGTTGGCTTATTTGAAATTATTCATGTTCATTATTCCCATGTTACTAAGCAATAAAACTGAAGACATATGTCCCTGAGTGAAGCATGTAGTGTAAATGAGCTAGAATTTTTTCTTTGACACTTCTTCAAGTATTCATGTATAGTTCTAAAGCAGACATGTTTTTTTCTGCTTCTAGACGGTACAGATAAATCAAAAATATTGAAAGAGAGCTCTTTCAAAATGCATCTTTTGAGAGATTAATAGTCTGACCAAACTTGACATGCAAAACTTACATGATGCTTCCAACTACTTGGCAGGAATCTGCCGCAGGAAAAAGAGTAGAATTTTTGTCCCTGTAGAGAAAATGCTGAAAGTGTGGAGAAGACCTTGACAAATCAAAAGCTTACAATCTGTATTGAAAAGAGGAGAGAAAAGAATAAACAGTGTAGGTACGGATTCAGAAGTGACTTTAAAAGATTGTCTGAGAGCAGAAGTCAGAACACCTGAAATGCAAGTGGAGAACATAACAGAGAAATTCAGCCAGTCACTCCAGTTTGTGGAAGACGAACCTGGAGCAGTAAAAAAACCTTAATAATAGCTTTGATGTCGTTAAAAGATTACAGTTTAAATGTTTGGGGGAGTTTCTTTCTTTTGCATAAGTTAGTAGAATAGTGGACAATATACAACAATTCAACAAAAAGAAAAATTGGAAAGCTAGAGACATCTCATAAAAATGCATCTGCTACTATTAAGGATCATAAAAAGATGATTATTTTAAAATATTCACATATTCAAATAATGTAATTTGGATTATGTGATTTAAAGTGCATTAGGGGAATTAGCAATGAATGTGCCACACCATTCAAAGTTTATGTTTGAAAGGTCATTGAAAACTAAGAAGGTATCAGAAATATAAAAGTACTACTGGTTTTTATGCACACATAGAATTCCAGCCTGCATAAGCTGGAACAAAATGCTGCTATGTTCACCAACAACATAATTTCTCATTAGTGAAAACAGCACTTACTCTGTGTTAGTTAGTCTTCTATAAGGAATCAAATTTTAAAATTTCTATGACTGAACTCCAGTAAAGACCAGACATATGGGGAAACCAATTAAAACTTTTTAAAAGTGAATTGTTTTAAAATCTTCATTAGGTTGAAGATAATCATAGTCTAAAATAATCTATATTGAAAGAAAATTCTGATTGTTAACTTAAGGAAAGAGAAGTCCGGTTGTTAGAACCTAAATTTTGATTACTGGAGGCTGATTTATGATATACATTTTCTGAGTGTAATCAGTCATCAATTACTAAAGGAATTTTCAATTTCTTATCTCCATCACCTAGATTTTGAATTCAGATTGCTCATCTGTTTTTTAAAGCCTGTTTTAAAGAAGCGCTATCAACCTGATTGCAAAGTACTTTTTCAAAGCTACAGTTTGTATGCAAGTTGAAAAGAGTGTTATTGTCATAAAATGTCTAAAACATATAAAAATCTGGAAGTCTCAAAGGAACTACAGCTTTCCTCTAGTAAGGACTCTGTACACTGCCATTGCGTTGCCACCTACTTTCCTACTCAGAAAAAGGGGAAAAAACCTTGAAAGGTTCAGAGCATAGAGAATCTGTTCTCGTAAGAGAAAAATGTTCTGTTGCTTGTTTTCATATAAAGTTTTGAATTTTTTTTAAAAACAAAAGACTTGCATGACTGCATATGTAAGCAGTAGAAGTCTTGTTTTTAAGAACAATTTTTTTTTGTTTTCATAGCTGACCTGATTTTTTTAATTGCCTTTAATGTACTTTCTCTGTAGGAACTGCATAGGAAAGAAAATCTCCGTCTGACCTCCAGTACAGGTCTTAACATCAGACAAAACCATTGTCTCTGCCTCTTTTCATAATCAAAACTATTGACAGGATGAGAATCTCAATCTTTCTGATAGGTTTAACCTTTTCCCAATAAATGACTGAAATTTTTACTTCAAATTAAATATGAAAAATGAAAAAAAAAGAGAACTTCATATTTCAGTGACATACATCCCACTTTGACCAGTCATAAGATCAAGCACAGCAAGTGTCTGGTGACACCTTCAGAAGGAAAAAAACCATAAAGTTTTAATAAACATCTTCCAAGTACCTCAAAATATTACCCAAAATCTGATAAATCATTTAAAATATATATACTGGTTGTGAAGTATCAGCCAAGATCTAAATGATACATAAAGTCCATCATTTTTTCAGCAGTTATATATTTGAGATTCTTTGACAGTAAAATCCAGATACATTTCAGGAGGTTACTTTTGAAACATTCCCCCCTTTCTTCCTCCATGCACTTCCCAAAAGGGACAGAGATCTCAGATACATAAAAATGGCATTACAATGAACACTGCAAGCACAAAAGAGCAATATTTAGACTCTAGTTCCTATCTGAGCATTCAGTGTCACATTTCTACTTTTGAAAAATTTGTATTTTTGGCCTTAAATTTCTGTTTTTCTCTGTTCCACCTCATTTCTGCTTTCTTATTTTTTCAATTATTAGTTTGTTAAACATTCTGAAAAATAGGCTGCATTGTCAGTTTGTGTTGTAGATTATGGTTATAGATTTTTCTGTCCCTGTTTGTAACTAAGATGACATCTCTTCCACATTGTCCTTTCCAGCAGCGATCTCTAGAGTCTATTTTGTTTTAATTTCCCACAAAACAAAGTTTGCCAAGGGCTACTTTTCACAATAAATAAATAAAGATGTAAGGAATATAGATTGTATTTTAAGCCTTCTTTTGACCCTGGTGAGTTAGAGACTGCCTTAGAAAATCATCCAAGTGTAATTCTTTAAATACAATACCCATTGTTCTCCAAATTGCTGGTATCTGTCTATTTAATAGTTCCTGAAGACAATTCTATTGCTGATTATGGTTTACCTCCAGGTCTGTCATAAAGCTGGGTCTAGGAGTGACCTTCTAGCCTTGTTTTACTGCTTGCATTCGGATTTTATTTACTTAGGACTCACTGAAGGTTTAGCACAGCTATTTACAACACTTTGATTTTGCTATATTTTTATTGTGTAACGGCAGATCAATATGTGCTATCAGCACAGAGCTGAAAACTAATACCAGAGAGTCTCAAAAATCAGCAGTCTTATTTGTTATTCTGAAAATAATCTTTCATTTTTCGTGGAATCATAGAATGGTTTGGGTTGGACGGAACCTTTAAAATCATCGTGCCCCATGGGCAGGGATACCTTCCACTAGACCAGGTTTCTCAAAGCCTCATCCAACCTGGCCTTGAACCATCTTTCTTAAGGGGAAAATTTTCTTTTCAAATATGCAGTCTATAATTTTTAAAAAACCCACAAAAATTGGACAGAGAGTGGTAGGGTAGGGGTGGTACCTTCCTGCTTGCCTTCAGTGGCTGAACTAAAATCCAAAGAAAATCTCAGTGTTTTAGTACTGATCGCCTGTGAAATAGGATGTCTGACCTGAGAAATAGAAATATATGCTACATTTTCATTTCAGATACTTCATCTGATGAGCCCTTACACTGGGTGTAATCTTATACTTTCAATTTAAGACATTTCCTAAGGATTAAGCCTTATAAAGATGGACTTGTTCTGGTATGGATCTCATTTTAACACACTTTTCTTAACTCCAATATTTCTTAAAATTAAAATTGTTCTCAATCATTAAGATATGCTTGTCTACAAATCACTTTCTTGAGAGCAGAAAAATCTGTAGAACTTTTGGCATTGTCCTTACATCCTTGGTGCTCAGTGATCAGCCTTTTAAGAAGAAGATTCTACAGTACCACAGTCCCCAGTAATGTATATTTTAATACATATTAGTCTGTGATGTACCACACACACTGCATTGCACTTGACAGTGATGAGCCAATAGGTTTTCCACAAGTAAGAAATAAAGCATTTTTTCATCAGTCAGTAGCTGGAGGCAGGCAACGAGTAGATAACATACAGCTACCAGTGCCTTCTCTAACATTTTGAGAGCAATCATGCAATGATTTGAATTTTTTTATATAATCTGAGATAAAAACATTTCTGAGCACTTTGCAGAAATTATTGTATTTTTCATAGACACTAAAATTGAATTTTTAGTATTTGTGACAGTGAATTTGACTGTCACACAAAAGCTGTTAAGATTCCTGTACAAAATGAGCCTTTTAGTGTTCTTTTCCATCTCTTTAAGAAAGAAAATATTTTGCTGCTATTCACACATATTTTGCTTATACTTCTGAAAGAACCCCAAACTACTGTAAAATTAATTATTTCTAGTTTATGGAGGTATTAATATATGTGGGTTTATGAAGTATGTCCTATATGTGAGAAAAATCCCTTCTGTGATTAATTGAAAACCCTTTTTTCCAGATCAATATCAAGGTAGCAATGCTAGGAACATTTGAAACTAAACACAAAACCTTTTATATTTCCTTTTTATTAGATTTGTCTTGAGCAGGGTATTTTAAGAAATATAAGAAGGACAATGTCTCATGAAATGCAGGGTCTATTGGATGGACCTGCCCATAAATGCTGCTTGAATTTCCCTATTGCAAATGTTTGTGCAGTCACTGTGAAATCTGATTTCATTCTTCCTCTTCCTAAAAATACATGTGCATGTACATTTACATCTTTTTTTTACCTTTTCCTGAATATATATACACACATTTTTACATTAACTGAAACTGCTTATTATAATTCAGTTTCAAAATATTTGAAAGAGCTATATAAAACATGCTATTAATTATGTTGGAGAACATGTTTACATTTAAACTTAAAACCTGCTTCCACTGAATGTACTGTACATATTCAAAAAGAGCTCTGATGCAGAATTATCTATATTTTACTGACTGGTCAGTTACTGTCCACGGATCCTGTGAGCTCACATAGGCATTCTGAAGCATGTAAATTGTCTAGTAAAAAATTTTACTTGCTAAAGAAGTTGTAGGTGTATAAACAGAAATGCAGATCTATGGCTGGAAGGGGAGAAAAAACCATACATATTACCTGAACTTATTTAATGAAAAAAAAAGTAGTCTGGGAATAATCAGGTTACAGTTAAGTGATGTGCATTATAATCCTATATTCCATGGCTGTTTGCAGAACTTGGGACATGTATAAGAGACCAGAAGAGAGGAATGTTCAGTGAACATTTTCCATCTAATCCCTGTTAAAAGTCCATCCAGCAATTGGGCTCTTCCCAGCGTTTTATGCCTCTGAGCATCTCCTCCAAGCATTCTTTTTGTTTTACTGATTATGAAAGTTTTGGTCATGCAATACTGAAATCAATGGCAACATTCACATTGACTGATATAGCATTGAATCAAGGTTTTATTGCTTAGAAAAGAGTAACAATTATGTTGTCCTTCATACTGCAGTCACAGAAAACAGCCGTATAACATGGTCTAGGAGCCTTTCCTCTGGGATTTAATTCTGATTTGAAAGAACATCTTACTAGTGAATGTCTTTTTATTCTGTTTCTTCAGCTGCTTTCTTGGAGCATCTTCTGAATCTGCCATTAAAATGTCCAATCCACCACAATTTTCTGTATTTTTTTTGCTGAGAAAAATTAATACAAACACAAAGCCATTGAAGTTTAATGGTTTGGAGTTATTAGAAACACATATGTTGCATCATCAAAATGTACTTTAGTCTCACAAGGGATCTCATTTTCCTACCTGTGACTTTTTAAAGTGCAGGTCTACTTTGTATGCAAACAATCTTCCAGGTTATTATTGTTCATATATGTACATATAAATATACATTGGGCCAGCATTTAATCTGATTTCTGGAGTCATTTCTCCACAGACTCAAGGTTAACTAAGCACATCATTGTCTCATCCAACTTGATACTCAAGTCTTCCTCTGTGGAGAGCAGTTTAGTAATGTGTAAAAGTGAGGATGTCACTGGAGTTCTTTCAAGCAGGGATTTGGGATGCTGGCAAGAAACCAAATATGTCTTGTGCTCAAAAGCACACCTGGATCCTTTAATTTAGGCCATCTAAATATGTTGTCATTCACAGCAGCAGAAGACAAGTTGCATTTATATAGTTGCAGTCAACTTGTTTAATTACAAAAGAGAATTACTGAATTAGTATATTATGAGACAAAATATTTCAGTCAATCCTTGGAAAATTATTTAGTCAAACCTTAAGAATGGACTCTACATGAGATTGATGCTTTTTAATAAGCACAGGTTGTTGTTGGGCATTAACTGAATCTTCAGAGATCTGTCTGCCAGTCTGTTCTCCCTTCACCTAATGGAAGTAAAAGAAACTGCAAGACAGTTTTGGATCAGACAGGCATTGAAAAACAGCAGAAAAAACATGTGTATATATTTTCATTCTCTCATTTCTGAAAAACCACCAGCCAAATCAGTTTAAAATACATTTAGCAAAGGAAAAAGAAATTTTGGGTTTTGTATTTTAATAATGTCATATTTGGCTGTGCTTCAAGCAAATGCAAATTAGCCAGCCAATTTATAAACCCTGCCATAAGTGGGTTTTTTAAGGGAAGCTATAATGCATTTGGAATACACTCATACTTCTCTCTATTATATTATAAGTCTTCTAAATAATTCAGAAGTATTAGTACATTAATGTAATTTAACATTTCATGTGACAGTGCATCAATGTGATGCTCTGGGCTCTAGAAAATACGAGATAAGAAAAAAATGGTTTAAGACAGAGTTTTTGTCTGTACTGAAGTTCAAAGGATTTAATACCATCTGATCAAGGTGAAAATTTTAAAAAAGAATATTTAGTGGCCTTTTGATGGAGAGCCAAATGGTACTAGTGATCTTTCCATTTAATGCTGTCATGACAGAGTCAGTGTGATATGTTGAAAGATTTGTCCACTGATGAACAAAAGTTGTAGAAACTAGAGAAATTCTTGTGATGTCCTTACTAATTAGTTAAAAAATAACACCATTAAAATTAATGAAGTACACTGAAAGGGTCTATAGAGAGGCACACGGTTGTAGGTTGTATAAATAAAATATTGCCTGATGCTGTAATCTCTGAGTTTGAATCTAAACTCTTTATGATAAAAGTTCATGGTAGAACAAGCTGATTAAAGACTAGACTCAGAATCAGGAGTCTCATCACAGATCCCTCCCCTTAAATTACGTCATTAACAACTTTTTTATAACTCCAGTAAGATATAGGGCACATATCTCAAATATGCTTTTATTTCACTCTCTTAGTAACAATCTGTTTCTGTTTATACTAGAAAGCAACCATTTGTCACTTGAAAGCAAGCATTTGTCACTTATTTCTTCAAAACTATCCTGCATAATTAAATGTCATTTGAACTTTTATGCATTAAGTTTCATAATCTGTGTCTTACAATAAGCAAGCATGTGTAAGGAAAAGGAGAGAATGGTAAAAAAGAGAGAAAATGGAGCTCAGTTCCATGCTTTACTGAAAGCATTGTGCTATTGTGGCCGGAAGCTTGCATTCTGGAGAAGTAACAGTTCCCTTCTTGACTCTACAAAAACAAAGTTGAATTCAGTCTTGGAAAAAGAAACAGCATCCCATTTTTTCCCTTGGTAGGACATCACACACTTCAAGCTCTACCACTATCCTCACTGAGAGTATTTGAGATTAATCTGCACAGAGTGCTCTTTTTCTGTAGCAAAAAAAAAAAAAAAAAAAAAAAAAAAAAACATCAAAAAAACTGTATCCACACAAACACACT